>JAIKVD010001257.1:0-11861 GCA_024679075.1 Phytophthora uliginosa | reverse complement strand
TGCCGACGGCGCCCTTCGCCGCTGCGTGCCGACCAGGCGGCGGTGGGGCGCGACTAAATGGCGGCGTCGCAGGGCGTATTGAGCACCACTGCACGGGCGGATTAGCCCGTTGAGCCCAGCTGCCGATTGTGATTATATGGCAGTCGTGGGTTCAGAGCGCTGGAGCTTCCACGCACGCACGGCATCTCTACACCTTCGAAAAGATGAAGCCAAAATGCTTCGCCCGTCCGCCGGTCGCTTCAACCGCATCCAGTGCGGTTTTGCCGTCTGCAATCGGCTGCGACACGTCCAAATAGATGCGCCCAGCGTCGCGACGCGCGTGATTGGTCCGCGTGGGTGTCCGTCCGTCACGCTCGTCACGCTCGGTTACACCACGTAACGGACTGGTTCTGCAAGCTCGGAGCGAGAGGGGTCAACCCTACCCTCGCTCCCGTGAGGGGGCCTCTCCCAGCGCCGCCCACCATCAAATCAGCGCATTAGACAAACAGACGGCTCGCGCGCAAGTCGAACGAAGAGCGCTCTCAAATCCTCAGCACGCGCGCCCCCCCTTCCTCCCCTCCCCCCCCACGTACGGATTGACTGATACACAGCCAGAAGTATGGCCATCCCCAAGATGGAGGAGAACAACACGGTGGGTCCCCCGCAGAAGTGCATATCGGCGCGCGAGAGTGAATGTATTTCCGCACCGAGAGAGAGTGATGGTAGGTGGGCTAACTTAACTAACTGCTGGGCGTGTGTCTGCATGCAGCTCGGCCGCCAGCTCTCGGCCGCGAACGAGGAGGCCTGGCTGTCCTTGGGCCGCATCGCCGAGATGATGGGCGACGACGAGAACACGATGCTCGCCTACGAGAAGGTCCTGTCGCACAACCGCCTGAACGCGACGGCGCTGTTCGCCATCGGCTGCTGCTACGAGAAGGTGGAGGACTACACCAAGGCCGCCGACTGCTTCCGCGGCCTCGTGTCGCTCAACGAGCAGAACTCGGACGCCTGGGGCCACCTCGGCTACTGCTGCCTCATGATGAACGACCTCACGAGCGCGCACACGGCCTACCAGTACGCCATGTACAACAACCCGATGAGCCAGAAGGACCCCAACATGTGGTACGGCATTGGCCAGCTCTACGAACGCCTCGGCTCGCTCGAGCACGCGCAGGAGTCGTTCGAGGCCGTGCTGCGCTTCGAGCCCAACTTTAACATGGCCCTGGAGGTGAAATTCCGCCTCGGAATCATCGCCAAGCAGCGCGGCGACTACGAGGGCGCGCTCGAGCGCCTCAAGTCGGTGCTGCACGACGTGCAGGCCAACGTGCAGACCACCGAGATGGCGAGTGATATTTGGACACAGATCGGACACGTGTACGAGCTCAAGGACGAGATCCAGCTCGCCAAGTCGAGCTACCTCAAGGTGGCCGAGCTCAACCCCAACAACGCCAAGCCGCTGCAGCAGCTTGGGTGGCTTTGCCTCAAGCACAGCGAACACCCGCCCGCTATTGATTATCTGAAGAAGGCGGTAACGATCGACCCGCAGGACGGCAAGGGATGGTACCTTCTGGGCCGTTGCTACATGGCAGTGCAGGAGTTTGAGGAGGCCTATGACTCGTACAAGCACGCTGTGACTACGGACTCGCAGAACCCCAACGTGTGGTGCTCGCTCGGTGTGCTTTTCTACCAGCTCAACCAGCACTTGGATGCTCTGGACGCGTACTCGCGCGCTATCAACATCAACCCCAACATTTGTGAAGTCTGGTACAACGTCGGCACGCTGTATGATACATGCAACCAGACGAGCGATGCTCGTGACGCCTACCAGAAGGCTGCTGAACTTGGCGCGGACGCTGGTTTTATTCGCGAGCGATTGGAGCTCCTGCGTGTACGTGAAACGGGCCAGTCCACTATCGGCATGGCGGGTGCCAACTCAGCACCAGGCCCTTCTGAGCCGCCCACAACGTCCCCCATGCCGACATTCTCGTCGCGCCCCTCGGCTGAGAATCAGTACCAGCAGCAGCAGCAACAACAGCAACAAGGTGCCCCTGCACAAGGAGGAGCCATTCCTCAGCCCAACGGCGCTCCGCCTGTAAGCCAGGGAGCACCAATGTCCCACATGCTTCGTGGCGAAGCTCCCATGAGCATGAGTATGGGCAGTGCCCCGACGTCGAACTCTATGAGTGTCAGCGGCCCGGAGACCAGCAGCGGTATGGCGCGTGGCATGCCTGTGGGCAGTGCCGGTATGAACATGATGCGCGGCATGGGTCGTAGCGCCGCAATGAACGGCGGTGGCATGATGCCCCGTGGAGTCATGGGCGGCATGGTGCCTGGGATGCAGCACCCGCAGCAGGCCCAGCAGATGCAGTCGCAGCACCCGCAGGCTCAAGCGCACGCACAGGCTCAGGCCCATGCCCACGCCCAAGCGCAGGCACAGGCAGCTCAAGCCCACCACCACGCGCAGATGCAAGCTCAGATGCAGGCTCAGCAGCAGCAGCAACACGCGCAGGCTGTGCATATGCAGCAGGATGGCCGCCGAGGAATGCCCGGGCGGCCTATTAAAGAAGAGAACAAGGTGGGCGGAATGCGCTACGCAATGGATGGTGGTGACCGCAAGATGCAGGCACCACCGCAGCGTCTCGCTGGATTGAACCCGAAGAACCTGGGTGGTCCCGCCGGCGTTCAGCAGGCCGGCCGTCGCGATCGTTTCCCGATCCCAATGAGCGATCCGAAGCAGCACCAGCATCCGTCGCTCCAGCCGCCCCCGGGCAGACGGTGAAGCGAGCGCTAGTGCTGGCCTTCGCCGAGCGCCTCTTCTTCATCTTTTGCGTATTGGAGCTCTCGAGCTCGACAAGTAGGCTAAGGTAGGCTAGTTAGTTTTAGCGTGTGTGTTTGAGAAATCGTATCAAGGCACCGAACCTGAAGAAACAAGAGTGACATGGAGAACTGTAAAATTGTTTTTTTTTTTAACAAGTTTCGAGTTGATCTGCTTGATGATGACACCAAAAATGTGGTGGACGGACTGTCAAACTGGCAAAGGAATGCGAGAGTGAATGAAATCTATTAGGGAGGCAGACACCAAACATGTTGCTGCCATGAATAAGGTTCTGCTCGATTCAACGAAGCGTGTAGCCTACTTCTTCTTGGGTTGGCGTTGACGGATGATCTGGCCCTTGGGGGCCTTAGCACCGGGCCGAATGAATCGGTGCTTCTTGTCAGAGGCAGCAACCTCCGACGGCTTCTGCACCGAACCCTTGGTCTCGGAGGATTTCTTTTGCTTCTTGTGCTTCGGCTCCTTCTTCTTGTCAGCGAACATGTACGTGTCGGGCTCCTCGCCAACCTCTTGGCGGTAGTACTCCACGTCGTCCAGTTCCGAGTCGTCGTCATTGCCCCCAGTCTTGGCGGTGGTCTCATCGTACTCATCATCATCCTCGTCTTGCTCACGCTTACGCTTACGCTCAGCCTTGCGCTGCTTCTTCGCATCCTTGACATCCTGCTTCTTGGCAACGTTCGCCTCTTGCTCCTCACGACGCGTGCGCTTGAGCGCCAGGGCAGCTTCGACCTTCGCCTTCGCCTTGGCAGACTCCTCCGGCGACTTGGTCTTGTAGGCGTGGTACAGCACGTCACCCTCGCAGATGCCGCGCTCCACCTTGGTAAGGCTCAGTGTAAGACGCGGTCCGATCTCCGTCAGCCGCACAGCACTCTTCTCGGCCTTGCGGTTGCCACGTCCACGGAACGAGTCAGGCAGCGTCACGTGAGACGCCTCATCGTCCACTTCACTGTCCGAAGCGGATCCAATGCCAGCTCCGTTGCCCAGCACATACTCACTGATATCCTCGAGCTTGTTCAGGTTAGGCACCTTCGCCTTCACGATCGTCTTGACACTCTTGGAGAGCCCAAGCGGCGCAGCGCGGATGACATACTGGCGGAACTCGACAGTGTCCGTCTCCTTCTCGTAGTTGAACAGCACCACACGTCTGCACTCCGACAGCGCCACCGTCTGCACGTCAATGGCCGGGAACATGTTCTGGAACGTCACGTTCATCAGCTTAATGTGGTCGTCGGGCGCCGTGAAGTTGTTGAGCACGACTAGCGGCTTGGACTTGAGCGCCTGCGATGCGTCCACCGGGCGCTTGACCACCAGATGCATCTGCTTCATGAGCGAGTACTTGATCACCTTGAACGAGAGCGTGGGGCCGCGCGGGATGCGCGCGATCTTGAGGTTGGTGCCGGCCTCCGTGTTGGTGAAGAAGATGAAGTGCGTCACACCCATGGGGGCGCCCACGTGCACGAAGTCCTTGAGCGTGTTCTTGCGTTTCTCGCGCAGCTTGTCGGCCGTGTAGGGCGCCATGACGTGACGCATATCCTGCACCAGCGTGCTCACGACGCCGGGCACTTTGCCCATCTTGAAGACGAAGCTCATGGGCGAGTCATCCTTCTCCACGCCGGGGACCTCCACCACGTGAGTGCGGGTCTTCCTCTGCAATAAAATAGCAAGAAACGATGACGCAGAGGTTAGAACAATGGGTTAATGCAAATTATGTCGCTCACAGAGCGAGTTGGGGGATGATTTTTGCATGGTTGCATGCGCCGGAGCTTGGCAATCAAGATCACACGTACGCGCTTGCCTCCTTTACGCGGCATGGTGAGTTACAGACGTCGCAGCACAAAGAGACGAAGAGCTCAAGTGACTTTCTACTTGACGGAATGGCCACTAACTTTTGGCTGGTTGAAATGAATGTTATGTTACTTACACCAAATATTGATTCCATGTGGTCCACTTTCATGCGTATCAATAACCAGACACATGGCTACATTTGTGTGTGCTGTCAAGGGCCGCGACGAAGCCGCCGACCATCGCGCTTCTGCTCTCGCTCGGGCCCACGATTGCAGCCTGACGTCAAAAAGACAAAGAGCCAGAAACTCACGCGTACCGAGGCATCCGTAGCCGCAGTGAGCTGCTGGCCACGTGTCAGTGCAAGTTAAAGAGCCGGCTGAGCTGGTTAAACGCGAGTGACGCTGGCAAAGGGGCCTGATTCAAGGAATCGCAAGAGCTATGAAGCGGTTGACTGCAGTTTTGTCTGGAAAAGCTTCCCTGGACAACGATCGGCGAATAGTTGCCTTCAGTTAGTGCGGTCGGACGAGGCCATCCACAAACTAACAGTGGAGTTGATCGCATCTCTGGCTGTCGTGATAACCTGATCAATGCTGTAGGCGATAATCTAGTGCACTAGACGCACCAAAGGTCAAGATTTTGCAAACTTTCGTCGCGAGCGGACGTACGAACACCATGGACTCGTGTCCGAGTAAGGAAGGACCCACTGGCGGATTAGAAGGCGAACAAGTCCTGAATCCAACAACGAGACTGGAGAAGCAGTTGGTTGATGGCGGTTATAGTCGAGCCCCGGAAGCACTAGATGCAACCATGCGCAAGTATATGAGAGAGGAGTTGGAGATGGAGAAAATCGACCCAGCTATGGATAGCACTGTTGACGATGTGTGGAGTAAACGGAAGTGTCAGTATGGTTCGTTCTTTTCCAAACTACCGAGCATTGCTCGTCGCAATCCTTTCTCACCGCAGTTACGAACCGTTGGGCACTATTGGTTCGACAGATTTGACAGTAGACCGTCTTCGAAGTTTTGGGTTATATCGGTTGACCCACGAAGGTCATTTGGAATGCGCTTTCATTCTCCTATACATGTTGATACGAAGAATTTCCACGCTGAATGGAGTTGGCAGCTTCAACGAGCATCTCAAGCGTTTCGTGTTATCATGGCAGCACTGTTGGGTGAACTCGATTGCCTCCATCGCGTGGAAATCATGATTCTGGCAAATGACACTTAGCTCGAACACGGCCTAAGTATGTATCATGCTGGAAATCCTAGGACGTCCTCAAGTAATCACTGACTAACTATAGTCTTAAGATAGTTGGGCATACAGTGGAGGATGCTATAGTCTTATAAATGCGAAGAAGCAACGCCGAAGACGCGTTCAGGTCTTTCACCAGTACCCAACGACCAACAACCCCTTTTAAGCTGCTGAGTGGCTCGGAGTAAGGGCTTCTTTGATCAAGCTGATAGTCTGCATCCTGATGCTTTCGTACTTTCGTAGCACCGTGTTCTTTTTGCCGTCATGGAACAACATTGTCATGGTACTTCGAAGTATCCCTTAGTAAGCAAAACCAATTGACGCCGTCCCTACCCAGGCCTGCTCGGCAACAAATGAAGCAAAGAGGGACACCGCAAACCAAACATCCTCCCTGGACAAGACAGCAGTGACGAGCTCGTCTCAATCAATGAACGACAGGCCTCCTGCAGCTCCAGAAAATAAACCGACTTCAGTGAAGCAGCAACCTCCAGAAGTGAAGTCGGCCCCCGAGAAGCAGATTCGCCCCCGAATTCGCAGCCACAGTGAGCTACTCGCAATGCGGTTAATGTCTTCGGAAGATTTCATGAGGTCGGTGGAGGAGTTTGGCCCGAATGGAAGCATGCGCGTTGGCAAGAAGCTGAAACCAATCGCAGTGGTGCTGAAGTGCGGCGAATGTGCGAACCGATACGAAAAGAACTTCACGTGGTGGCTATCGAACAAGAAAGTGACGCTGGCAATGATCCAACATGACCCGGAGGATGAGAGGCGGTATCGACAATGCTTTGCCTACTTCAAAGCAATGGAATACGTACGCAGGGAGCGCGCTCAAGCAAAAATAATGACAGCTTCCATGACATCACCCAAAAAATGGCTCTGCATCTGGCACAGATGAAAACGCAGATGAAGTTCCGTCGTGAAGCTCTTGAACAAGAAATCAGGAGTCTCATGATTGGTTCTGGAAGTACTCGGGCTAGACACGCACTGGACATCGAGAAAATGATGGAGCACGAGGTGCTTCATTCGACCAAGGTACACCCCCATCGTACACCTTCTGTGTCAAATGACCCCTCCTCTTCTGTGGCTAGCAGTACTCCGGAAAGCGAAATCAGACATCAAGGGAGAATGCCAACCTGATGCTATCCAAGTAGCAGCGGAGGTCCTTGTGAAAGCCAAACAAGCGACCAATGACCCAGTCAAGAAGCGTCTTACCGATCACAACGTGCGCTTGAGCGACCAAATTTCGCTGAATGAAACAGCGGTGAAAGACGCGCTGGCCTACGTCCGAACGATCATGAACATCTCGGAACACCTCATTCAGATCAAGGAGTTGACCGAGACGCTGAATACGGAAAAGATACGCCGAGACGCCGCTTTGGCTGCTGTGGTTACCCACGGGAGACAAGAAGAACTGGGTCGACTCTTGCAGCGATATACCGAAAAGGAGTTCTCTCCACGATAAGCTGACAGCCAAATCCACGGGAAGCTGGACCAGAAAAGTGAAGAGGTGTCGGCTTTGCAGTTCAAGCTGAACGACCGCCTGAACTCTCTGAACGTTGGCAACGGCGACAAAAGTGCCCAGACTTCGGAGCTGCAAGGGTTGGCGGGCAAGCTGGCAACCGAGTTGATCGCCAGGTCCCTGCTGGATGCATCGCCGAACGCTGTGCGTGGATCTGCTGCGGTCGAATAGCGACGCTTGCCATGAAGTGGATCGATGAGGTCAAAGTACTGTCGTCAGTTAGGTGTTTTCAGAGTTGTGTGTACAGTAGGGCGAGGTAAGTGAAAAAAGTGTGAAGAATTTTACCTTCTTCCAGCATTGAATGGCACGGGCCACCACGAAATGTCCAAAACTCTGTTCAACATGTACTTTGTTTCAACCTTGTTTCTAGCGTTAAAAATGCCAGTCAATGCTGGTATCTTGCGGGTATTCCGAAGGTTCTGTGAATGGACGGACACCTTAGCGGTCAAGTACCAACGCCATGAGCTTAATCTGCTGGCGACCTGGATCATGACGTTGGAGGACCTTCTGCACGTAGAGGAGGTATGGAGGGTACTGGACCGTAATATCGGTCTCCCGAACCCAGTGTACTGTACAACTGCTACCGGTACATGTACTTCCTCGAATAAAGTACGTAGTATCTCCTGCTTTGCTGAAAGTACATGTAACGAAACATGTTGAACTGCTTTGCTGAAAGTAACGAAACATGTTGAACACAAACTTTGTGTTGCTCTGCAACGTTTAGTCACCCTTCAACGATTATTAGCGAAAGCTCAAATCCAAACCGTACAGGCGATTATGGTACACGGTTTCGTTTCATGTGCAAACGTGCGGCGCAGAAAAGTGCGTGAACCGTCTCAATCGCAGGACAGGACGGAAAATCTCGGACCGACTTCATGTTGTAAAGCTGCTGCAAAAGTGCGTCCTGACAAACCGAAGTGAACCATTTAGCCAAGTGTACAGCACCAGCTGGCATCCCCACGCCTTCCTGAAGACCATACCATGGGTATTCGCTGTTCGTAATGCTGGCGGCCCATCCTGCGTCGGTGAGCATTGTAAAGCGAACATAGTCACACTCTATTATTATAATACAAATTATATTTTTTTAAAAAAAGTTGTTGTCAACAAATTTGTTGAGGGTACTGTTCACTGTACTGTATTTCACTCGACGACTCGAGCCGAGTGGTTTTCTCAAGGCCTCCAATAAGTTACATGCATGCATACATACACTGTATGCATGCATGTAACTTGTATGATACAGGTACGAAACTTCAGGCTCTTGGCAGAAAAGGCTGGATGTCAACCCTGGGTTAGTCTTCCTTTTGAAGGCCACTAATAGTACAGTGTAGTGGCCCACTACCGGTACATGGCTGTAGGATATGATTGCCTGTGAGACTACACTGCTCGGCCTGTAGTGCATGAGCACGGAAATATAGTACAGTAATTTGCCTCGATAGCGCAGTCTAACCCGTATACCATTTCTCAAGTAAATGGAGTGACAGAGGTTTTATTAGTCCGCTAAAAGAAGGTTATTAGTTGGGATGGCTGCGCTATTGAAGCAAATTACTGTATATGTATTATACTACCTTAGTACATGTAGCTACCCCCACATGTTTATTAAGCTAAAGCTTAATAAACATGTGGGGGTGCTGATTTTTATGCTAGATATATTTCCATCACACAGCCACGCCATACGGACCACACAAACTGTAAGTTACATGTACACAGTCGTGTATCGTAACGTAGCGTCTACAGCAGACGCGACTCGACTGTCTAAGTACTAGTACTGTAGCTCCTAAAAGGAGCCCTATCGGGTCACTGGGCGGCAGGTTCCATCGACCAGCAAAGTCTCACTTTGAGATTTCCTCCTTCCTACTCAAACCAACTCGGCGGACAATGCAGCTCTTGGCTCCTCTCATCGCGCTTCTCGGACTCGCTGCCACTGTCGAAGGTGCTTGCAGTGGACCTAACACCCGTGTCACACCCCCGCCTGGCGCCATTGTAGTCGACGCCTCGGGCGCACACGCCGGCAGCTTCCGGACCTTGGCTCAGGGTGTTGGCAAGCTCTCTGCCTCGACAACGCCGCAGACTATCTTCGTGTACCCGGGTGTATACCGTGAGCAAGTGACCGTGCCGAAGCTGAATGGCCCGCTGATTCTTCAGGGCTACACGTGCAACACAATGGCGTACGCTTCCAACGAGGTGACGATCACCCAAGCCAAGGCTCAGAAGGACATTCCTGCCTCAATCACCAATAACCGCAACGACCTGACCACCACGCTACTCCTCAAGTCCGACAACGTCAAGGTGTACAACCTCAACGTGGCCAACACCGCCGGCAACGTCGGCCAGGCCATCGCCGTGAAGGCCGACGGAGCCAACTACGGCTTTTACGCTTGCAAGTTCACGGGGTACCAGGATACGTTGTATGCCAACAAGGGACCTAGCGTCTACGCCAAGTCGTACATTAGCGGTGCTGTCGACTTCGTGTTCGGTCTGTACGCTCAGGCGTGGTTCGAGTCTTGCGACATCGTGTCTGTCGGTAAGGGCTGCATTGCTGCTAACGGCCGTGACTCCGCTGTCAACCCGTCCAGATATGTCTTCAACAACGCGCGCGTGACCGGCACCGGCGGCGTTGGAACGGCCTACCTGGGTCGCCCGTGGAAGCTCTTCTCGCGTGTCGTGTGGCAGAACAGCGACCTCAGCAACGTGATCAACCCTGAAGGCTGGCAGAAGTGGAATGGCGATAACAACATCGCCAACGTTGACTTCAAGGAGTTCAACAACCGCGGCCTCGGCGCAGCTGTCAACAAGCGTGTGGGTTTCAGCGGAAGGCTGGCGAAGGCTGTGCCTATCACGGAGATCCTCGGCGCGAACTACAAGACCCAGTGGTGGGTTGACACTAAATACCTGTAAGGAAGCTGGCATACCGCGTTCTGGCGGAGTAGAATCTTTCGATCTCTAGAATATCATCGAGATTACATGTGAGTAAACCACATAAACAGTGATCATTTCCCAGCGGACTGAGTAACACAGTACTGAAGTACTAGACACCCTTCACTCGAATTATTCGAAAATAGTCATGCTTCACCACAGACACCAATTAAGTTCTCAAACCCGCCGAGCATAAGCCAATCATGGTCTTAGATTAAGATAAACCAAATATTGAATTCACAGGAGCTAATCGAACACTAAGGCCGTGCAGTTGCCCGGAACAGCTCTGGATTTTCAGATTTTTTTGCGTCTTACTTCGAAGTATAAGAAGTCGACATGAAATTTGTGGGTATCGAAAACGAGGGGGGAATAACTGATCTCGACCTCCGGAGCTACACGACAGCACACGTCACCGTGGCGTCGAGCTGTGCAGCAGCCCCATCTACGGGGTACAAGCGTCCCGTGGACATACAGTAAAAAGAGGGGTGACAAATACACGGAACGAACGGGTGATGCACACTGATGGACACACACACATTCATCGTCCTCACGACTGTCGTTGTAGTCAGCATCAAGTTCTTTCATCATGTGCTGGCTGCGTGAACCACGTGAAATATGGCTACACTGTGGTGCCCGTGAACGTGTCGACGGACGCCAAGATCGTCATGTAGACGGCCGAGCGGCCCGCGAAGCTCTCGGCCGTCGTGAAGCTGGGGACGTACAGTACACCCTCCACGCTATTTAGTCGTGCTTCGCAATTAGTCGTGCATCGTACTTATCCGCACATCATGGGTAATACCACCGCATTTAGTCGTAAGGGAATTTGCCAGTTTAGTGCACTTTTGAAATTGCCAGATGAAGAACCCAACGAAGAGAAAGGCCTGCATCTGCACATTATTGTGCCCGATTTGTAGCCTATAGAAAGCTGCTGCTTAATAATCTACGTTTGCAGCAATGAGGGCGCCATATCTTGCTACTTGCCAGTTTAGTGCGTATTTTATACTGGCTTATTGTATGGTATCTCGCCTCCCATGGTTGCTCGTTATTGGGGAATAGGTCTCCCGCACAAACACATATTTTCGAAGTGCCGACGAAACTGAGAGGATATTTTATCTGGAGGCAAATTTTCAATTTCGACAGTGCTGACAGCTCAGTCGGTTAACGCCGCTAGCTTATTGAGGGCCCCACGGGGAGCAGGGTTGTCGCGGGTTCGAGTCCTCTCGAGCGCGTTAATTCTCCACACTGTTTTCAGGTACGATTTTCAGTTTCTCACCTTGTATGTGATTGCCTTACAGTAGCTAACATTGTTTTTTGCTACTATAGGACTATCTCATTTACTACGGACGGCTTAGACAACCACTTCTGTGAAAGGCTGCGTGAGCACACACGGCGTGGCATCAACTCTCCCAGTGTCAAACTGGCCCTGGCCTGACGTCGTGCGGATGCGCCGCGCCGTTTTCTGCCGCGGCTTGTCTTGGATGGAAATCAACAGCTCCCGCGTCGGCAGTCGTCCCGCCACGCTCGCAGTCTTCCGCTGCTTGGACTTCTTCCTCGGTGGTGGAAGAACCAGCAAGTCCTGCTGAA
>JAIKVD010001256.1:366-11870 GCA_024679075.1 Phytophthora uliginosa | reverse complement strand
GTCCATCCGCGCAATTTGAACGGAATAGGCTGATCGCTTGGCCCATCACTGTCGCAAGATGTGGTAGCACTTGGAGGAAGCGTGTTTGGAGCTTGGCCATAGCTCCGCACCTGGTGGTGGATTCTAGAACCACAGCACCGAATTCCTATTCCTGAAGTTCCGAATGATCCGACACAATTACTGGTTCGAATTCTCCGGCGGCGTCCAGATCCATCGATTCCAACGACCACAGTCGTCATAGTGCTGGCAAGCTGTGCATCTTTATGTTGGATGACTTTCAACGGCAATGATGAGTCTGGTAAAAATCTGTCCGAGACAATATTTTAGCATGAATGAAGTATCGCTTAGTGCTTCTGGCATTGCATTCGTACTCATTACAGCAATCCTTCGTATGTTTGTTTCCACAGTGTGTGCAGATTTTCATTTCGACATATTTGATTTTACTATGAGCGCGCTCGATCTCTTGTGGCTTTAACTGTTCCTTAGGTAGTTTATCCAATCCGAATTTCTCTTGCATCCATACGGGCAAGTGTCTTCGCATTTCAGACCTTGATATTTCTGCCCCCTCTTCATAGGCTACGTTTCCCATAGCAAATCCGTAGCTGTTATTAGCAGTCTCGCGAAACTCATTGCTTCTATCAATAAATGACTGTGGAGCAAATGCCGTCACCTTCTTGCTTGCGTATTTGTCTTTGAACTCGATATACTTTGAGCGGCATCGATGCAAGAATGTTGCGAACTCTTGATCTTTAATTTTCTGCTCAAGTTCCATATCTACTTCATCATCAGGGACTTGCTTGCCAAATTCAACAATCATAAGACGACGAACGATTTCACCAGCTTCATCTTTGTAGTTCGGCATATGATTTGAGTTAATTATAGTTGGAATATTCCAATCTAGCATTTCAATGGAGCCTTTCCCCACGAAATAGAACCGCGAGTCATCATCGATAAGAAATCTGATCGAGGAAGCGTCCTAGCGATGTTATGAGGCATGTCATCGCAGCAAACGATTTGCTTCATGGCAAATTCACTCAGGCCAAATTTTTCTTGCATTGAGTTACTTAGAAGTCCAAGCTGATCCTGACCGAAGGCAAATTTTATGAGATTGGCCAAAAGGCTTTTCCTGATCCTCCTTGTCCATGAATCATTAACATGAAGTCAAACTTATCATCCAAAACTGTTAGACATCGACCAATCAAGAAGTAAATGAACTCGCGGTCCTCTTCTTCCGTGAATTGAAATGAAAAGTACTTATCAAATAGCGGCGTCTCAATGATTTCGAATTTCTGATTGATGTATTTACGAACCTGAATCCCATTTGGGACATCTGTTGCATTAATAAATCTAGCGGTTGATAAATCATAAACTCCGTTGCTGAAACCAATATAGTTATGATCTAATGCCATGAATGCAAACCCTGGATGCACCGTATATTTAATGAAGAAAAGCAATTCGTCAGATTCTTTCTTCGAGGACAACTGATATGATTCGTCATTTGCAAAGATATGGTTCAGAAATAGCTTTGGATCACTATACTTGTAGGTGTAATAATAATCCGTCTGACGTTCATAGATTGCCCCTGAGCCATATGAGCGTCTGTATTTATCGCCAACGATTTTGATTAACTTAAGCTTTAGCCGCTGAGCTTCAGTGAATTTGCGTTCCGCTTGGGGTTTAACTGTTTCCTTAGCGATAGCAGCGAATAATTCAATGTCTCCTGGCGCGAATGCATCCTCATCAACTGAGATCTCAGTTTTCCCGCGTCCGTACCAGCGAATCGCCTTGGTTTCCTTAGGAGCATGAGTACATTTCCACCAAGCACATTGCTTTTCTTCACTGAAGATTAGAAGCATCGTATCGTCCGATTCATGAGTACGGTCACAAACAGAGCAATGCGATGAGCCAGTACGTTTGAGTTACCTATGGGAGCCCGTCCATAAACATCAAATTTTGATGGATCGTAATCTGGGATCTTACTGATCTTTAGAATCGCTTTGTCAATGAACTCATTACTCGACTCGGCGAAGATTTCTTGCGGTTTATCAACTGACTTGATCTCCAAATCATTCGTCAAATCGTGATCAGTGTATGCCATATCAGCAGCAGTATCCAACAAGAATGGCGTGTTGAAGGTAGAGTTGAATGGTTTGATTACTTGATTTACATTCCCTCGTTTGTTTCCTCCCGGAAGTGAGAGTGATCCATTGCTGCGATATGGCTGAAGATCAATACACGATTTTAAAAACTCGATGTAAGAGTCTCCGGCATCGCTGATTTGTGTGAAAGACTCCCTCAGCATGTATTTGACAATAGCCTTACACTCCGCAACAGTAAATCCGATGTTGGTAACAATATGCGTGGATAATTTGACTCCACCGTCCATTTTACGCGATCGATTCGTCACAAGAAAATCAATGTCGTCTTCGTAGATAGCAAAATTGCAATCGATATATTCAAGTGCGTGCTTAAACGCGGCCATATAATCAGTAGCCATTTGAAGAACCAATTCATCAGTCGTCATCTCATATGCATTGAATTCCGCATCGGTGAGCTTTTGATCGCAATCGATGAAGAACTTGATTTTGCGATTGCCAATGAATACTTCATGACACTCATGCTTCAACTGCTCGTGCAAATTTAACAAATGCAGATCTATCAACATGGCTATATAGCCAAACGAAGCGACGATTCTTTCCTTTGCCATCAACGACCTGCAACACATGCGCATCCTTCACATCATAGAGATATTCTTTACCTTCTCCATATAGTGAGTAGCTTACATTACCAACGCCACTGGCGTGCTTCTTAATCCAATGTTCGTATTGACTCTCGGTATGTCAATCAGCAAAAGCAACATATCGCGGATGTCACTATTGATTGATCTCTTACCAGGGCCACAACGATATATGATGTCGATTGATAGTCTCGATGCCCACAGATCCAAGCGGAGTCAATCGTCTCCAGGTATAGCATTCCTAGATGTCGAATTATCACTCAAGCAACACTGATGAAACACTCAAGCAAGACTGATGAAATACTGCATCAACACAATCATGGATTGGTTACTCTGCAGTCATGACATTGACTAGTTCTGATTGGTATTATGGACACTACATCTAGGCTCGCGCCTGTAACTGAACTGATTTATCAACGTCACAAAGTTTCGTGTCTAACGAAACCCGCAATTTATGGCAATGGGGATGTCGCTATCGCTGTAGTTTGCATTATTTATTTTATTTCATACAGGTATCGGCCTATAGGTGGGGAAAATACCGCGCCAACAGTATCAAGTGGATTTTTGAAAACGATAAAGGTTACATTGCTTGGCTAATCAAGAATGAGTTCGTTGCTAACAACTGCCCAAGGTTGAAGAAGGAGTTGCTACGGTTAGTTGGTTCTGAGGGGGAAAAACAATAATATACAACTAAAGACGCAATATGATTGGAAGAATTTACAAAATCGTTCATACTCAAAGCAATATCGTTTATATCGGTTCAACTATGAATCAATTGAAACATCGTTGGCAAGAACATAAAAAAAGTTACAATAATTGGTTGAAGGGAAAGCATAGCGAAGTCTCTATTTATCCATATTTCCAGAAATACGGAATCGATCAATTCAAAATACTTCTAGTCAAGGAATACGAAGTAGCTGATCGAAAACAATTATACGCTTTGGAGCAGCTTTGGATCAATAAACTCAAACCCATCAATAAGAATTGTTCATTCGGTATCAAACGCTTGTATTTCAAGGATTATGAAGCAAAAAACAAACAGACATGACTATCGCAAAAACAATGAATCCAAGATTAGGGATTACCACAAAACTTATCGGCAGCAAAAAAGAGACGTCCTTTACGAATCAATTGCTTGTGATTGCGGTCATGCATATGCTAGGAAGCATAAATCGAGACATATGAAAAGCAAAAAACACAAAACAGCCATACGTAATGGTCCGTGAATTAGTAACGGTGTGAGCATGCGTAATGTATGAGCCCAAGGTTGAAGAAGGAGTTAGATCAACTAACTCAAGACGAGTGCAAACGAAACACTGGATAGATAGATGTATATCCCGCAAACGGCTATCATGTCATTATGTTTTCCTTATGTTGTCATTACGTTTTCCTTATGATGTTGCTATGTTTTTTTGTGCCAGTACGTGCTACAAGGCTGTGGCATCACGAGACCCACGCAGTTTCGAGTGCTTCTCTGTCTGATGAATCCGCGAGTGTGTCCCTTTAATTGAATCAATAAGCATTTGATTGGAAACATATGATTTCGTTGAAGCAGTGTATAATATCTTTGGACCTGGGAAAAAGAATTGCCGTCCCTGGCAAAATTATATCGATTCATTGCACGAGAAGCGATCACAACGCTAATTTGCAGCGATTCCGCGTGTTTCAATTTGTCCCAACAAAAAGCGAAGTTGTAGCTCCACTATTAGAAAAAGATAATAGATGATGATGCATCATTGATTGAGATATCTTTATAGACAACTATAGTTTTTGTAGGGACAGAGGTCCAAAGAATATAAAGGGACTATAAGACTAACGAGAAGATCTCTAACCTGCATTATCAGTAAACTTTTTGTCCCTGGATGTTGTAGGGACAGGCAGGGACAATGAATTTTAGCAGGGCCATAACGATTTGGATGTCTATCAATCGCCCCAGCATGTAAATTAGCAACGCAGCACTCGCGGTCATCGCTATTTATTGATGTTTCTTATAGATAATTGATTGATGTTTCTTATAGATGGTTGATTGATGTATCTTATAGATGGATGATTGATGTTTTACCAGGGCCATAACGATAATAATATCTATCAATCGTTTCGGTATCGAAATTAATAAAGTAACATCGCGCGTTGTCTCACCTCCGGTTTTTCTTTTTTTATCGGTATATACTGATATTCGTCGGTTACGTTCAGATGGGTACGGTTCGAATTCTAAGGTGTCTCTAATGCGTTTGGTCACTAAAAGAGGTTCTCGTTATTGTGTCGGCTTCGTACAATGTATCTACTCGACATCACATCAAGTTTCAGCAAATAGGCGTCTCTCAATATCGGAAACGCCCGTTTGAGGTGATTGTGGTGCCAATGGTGCCAATGTCACTATCGATTTAGCGAGGGTACTATTTTTGCTAATATGTCAGTGTTGCAGTCCCGCCCTTTCTCATCACGTACGCTGGCGGACAGGCGCGTGGTTTATGTTACATTCATCCACTACCTCATCCGCTCCTTTATCCGCCTTCTACCCCTAAATAGGGGTCTAGAGTACCCCTAGACACCCCTAAACATGATTGGAGACTACATGGTAGTTGCTCATGGAACTCATCAGCACACCCCGTCCAAGTTGGACACTAACAGCGTCAGCTTGATTGATTTGGAAGGTGTACGCCGTGGTCAATGATGGTGCCATAAGTTTTCGGTGGTGAATTTGACAAGTTTTGTCTATTGGAATTTCCAATTTGGAAAGCAGCAGCAGCAGCAGCAGGCCGTCCCCGTCCGCGCTTTAAGTGCAACATGCGCATAAGCTGGATGTCGTCGGTGAACTTTTTCCTTGCAGAGGCGCCTGGTGCTGTTGCAAGGAGACCGCATGTCCGGGGGCTGTACGGCCCCACCGCAACTTCTTGTACTGTAGTGGAGCCGATGTCTGCTGCAACCACCGCCCGAACGACCGCCAGGTGCAGGAAGCTGGTCTCGTCCATAAGCCATGCAGACGTGGACAATGGATCCGCAGGTTGCAGCTTCGCACAGATTTTTGTTTTTGTTTTGATGAGATTACTTGCGCGGGAATCGCTTCATTCACTGAGACTGCAGCTTGTACTGTACTTCTACACATGCCGAGTTATCACGGGTGACAATTGATCAGGCAAGGCCGAGTTGCCAACCGTGCGAGCTGGACGCTTAGCAAGTAGAATTGACAATACATGTATCGTTCGATAGGGGTCCACCTCGCTAGTAAATGTTGAAGTTGATCCCAAAAAGTGAGAAACGACGACTAATTTACAGTTTTTGCCCCGCTGCCATCTTTTGCTAGGCCCTCCTGCGTTTTTCTAGCCACTTCATGCACTCGCTCCGCGAGTCGCGGATACGAATGATTCTGCACGCTTACATGTATATTGTACTGAAGTACTACTGTAGTACAGCACATGAACCTCCATGAGTTCTTGGCAGGATCCGCTACAGTATGGTGTACAGAAGTTTACGCTAGCCTGTTGCACTGATCGAATAGCTGCCACAAGCTCAAGACGTCACAGCATCCGAAAGCAAGAGATGATGCTCGACTTGTGGGAGCTCACCGTAGTTAGGTATCGCGTGATAGCGAATCAGCGGTCTTCAGGGTCTCCTACATGTACGGATCTCCGACGTTTTCTAGGCGTGCACGAGACATCTAATCCCATCTACGGACTACATGTACATACTTCGAAGTAGGAGACCTCTTGACGACGCTTGCAATGAACCATTTGCGGGGCTACTGTAGGATTCGGTATCAAATTGCAGTCCAGACAACAGTTTTATATGCGTGAGCAACTCGGTTGAAGCATTTGATAACGAATACGCTTTCATCACACGATAGCCGCAAAGTGAACGCGTTGTCGCTGCAACAGCTTCGCAGCTTTTCGGTCACCACCGCGACGACAAACTTTGGACGTGAACAGGACCAAAACGACAGTAGCGGTCAAACCTCCGAGAATAATGGCTGTCGAGGCGTACAACAGCGATCCGGCGGACGAGGAGACGGACCCTTGAATACTAGAGGAACGTTGAGACTTCACCGACGCGGTTGATTCCACGCAGGCACCATAATCTGTCGTGGAAGACCACCAGTACAGGGAGCACAGCCATTCCGCCTGACAAGTTGTGTCCATGCACGACGACTGAAGCCGGGATTGAGCCTTGGAGTTGTAGTAGTACTGCTCGAGGAGTTCCCCATCGGCTGCTGCACGCCTCGCGAAACTCAACATCTCCGACGTATTCAGGGAACTGACCCCGTACTCAGTGCTGGCTTTGAATAGCTGTTTCCAGTCAACGTCCTGGGTAGTGGAAGAAATATTGCCACCATAGACCGTGAAATCGCGGATCTCGTATGTGGTGGCGTCGTAGTCCCAGATCATAAACGCTGGGTTGTTCAAGAAGATTGGCGATATCGCTGCCACCATGAAAATCGGCACCAACTGCGAGCTGTCACCGAAGTCTGCATCGACCGCCACTCCATTTTGCTCGAAAAGTGCAACCTGGTCGCTGGACGGGGGTAAGCGGAATTCGATGCTGTGCACGTGACCGAAGAGCTGCGCCTTGATGATATCCGTGTACTGGCTGACAATCTGCTTGTACGTTTTAATGTACGTCTCATTCCACATCGGCAATCCGGAATACGAGTCGATGATCGGAGGGATATGACCGACGATATAGGCCAGCTTCCCGCTGCTTCTCAGCTCCGACAGCGACGCGTTCAGCCACTCGAATTGCTCGAACGGGTCTGGAAGCGCTGACGTATCGGGGAGGTGACTAGGCTGTGGGCATATCAAAAATACCAATGCTCCGTCAGCTAAAAGTATTTAACAAGAGTGAGTAGGATGAATTCACGCAACTCACCGAGTACGGAAGCGTGTTCAGCGTGATCACGATCACGTTGTCGTCTAGAGCGTAGGCCAGATACCCGCGGCGGGTGAACCAGTCGAGGTTGGACTTCGACATTGTGGCTCCCCACGCTGTTGATACGAGTGCGATAGCCGGATTCTCCTCCGTCTCTGGGTCCGTCACATTCATAGTGTAGTCAGGAGCTGCAGTACAATCAATCAACAGCACCACAAAACCAGAAACCGTCAGTCAGTGACGCTCGCTTTGTTTCAGCACTGCAACCTCACGCAGCACCTACCCGTGTCTGCATTGCCGATGATGGCCGTGATGTCCAACGCCGTCCCATTGTCGTTGGCTGCAAAGTACTTGGCCATAGTCTCCACGTTCTCCTCCACTGCTTCCACCAGGTACTCGTTCGAAAGTTCTCCGTGCACGACGTGGTCGCCCGTGTAGAGGAAGAGATCCGGATCGGGTAGCAACTGCTTGGCATACTCAAGCGCTGACACTAGTACACTGGTTGGCGCGTCGTCCCCGTAGGCGACAGGAATTGCGGCCGAGTCGTTGACATTCAGCGACTTGGAGATGTTGAGGTGCACGTCCGAAAAGTGCAAAATGTGTCGGACACTCGCCACTTCGACGTCGTCACCCCCAACACTGTTGTCGTTGCTGGCACTGGCACTCTCCGTCGAGTTGTCCGCCAACGTTGAAGAGTTCACGGACGCAGTCGAAGTGACGGCGATTCCTAGCGTCACCAAGGCAAGTAAGCAACCGCACCGCATGACCATGGAGATTGCCTGCACTCAGCCGAGAAATTGCCGGAATGAAATCATACCGACCACCAGCGTGCGGCCCCAAAGCGCTGGCGACGTCCTAAGATCAAGCGAAATACCGCAAACTCTGCGATGCGCATCAACCACGTCAAAGTTACCTTTGATGCCACCAGCGTTCGACCGTACCCTTTTATCGGTACACACAAGTTTCACTAAGTACGATATACAATGCTACTGGCTGAAAATCGGCGTGGGAATTTTACCCAATAAGGGAAGGCTATAACAGACCTGAATCGTTGGCTGGCGCTCCTTGGTTGGGACGAGCAGCTCCGCATATAGTGCAGGCGGGTCATTTCTCAAAGAGGCAAACAAGCAGAGATGGCGAAGGTTACCCCCAAGACTGCGGCCGGCAAGGCGGCTGCCAAGCAGTCCAAGAAGGTCATCAAGGGCTCGCACGGCAAGGTGCTGAAGATCCGCACCAAGGTGCACTTCTACAAGCCCAAGACCCTGCAGCTGGCCCGCGCCCCGCGCTACGCCCGCAAGTCGGTGCCGTCGCGCAACAAGTTCGACAAGTACCGCATCATCAAGTCCCCGCTCACCACCGAGTCGGCCATGAAGAAGATCGAGGACAACAACACGCTCGTCTTCCTCGTGGACCTGCTGGCCAACAAGCGCCAGATCAAGGACGCCGTCAAGCAGCTGTACGACATCAAGGTCGCCAAGGTCAACACGCTCATCAGGTACACCACATCGCGTCGAGCTTTGCTATTGCGGGACAGAGGGACCATCTACGAACCCCCTTGAGTTGCTCTAAGCCTGGCCGTAGTCCTGATAGGGAAGTGCGGTGGCGGGGCCTTAAGGGGCGGCCTGTCGACCAGTCCGACGGCCGCTCTCCGTCCTATTGTAATGATTGAGGGAATTGTGGAGCAACGAGTGCTGACTTTTTGTATTTTGTTGTGACTGCAGACCCGATGGCCAGAAGAAGGCGTACGTGCGCCTGACCGCTGACTACGACGCTCTGGACGTGGCCAACCGCATCGGCGTGATCTAAGCTGTCTAGCTATCTAGGTAGTCAGTCAATCCGTGCTGCGAGGGATCGCTCTTTGCCATCTTGAAGAAATAATAATACACGGCCGTCGCACTCGCCGAAAGGTTGAGGGCGCGGGCCTTCGTATGCTGAAATGGTGCTGTTCGTCCAGTTGCTAGGTATTTCTTGTCTTTCGTTTACACATGTGACGCGGCAGACAGCGGATACCGCCAAGTTGAAGCGGTTCGTGGTGGTGTATCGACGTCTACTACGCAGTTAAGTCGGACGGGGCAAGCTAGTCCTAGTTCTATTCCACTAGTAAGCTGTGCAAAACATCCCACACAGCCCTCGCTACATCACTGGCGGCTCGCTCGCTTGCACAGCGAGGGGAGCGATGCTAGCGTCTTTCAGCAGCTGAAGCTCACTGGAAGATCTTTATTGTACTGTCCGCGCCACCCGTGGCGATGAAGTTGCGGGTCGGGTGATAAGCCACTGAGTGCACTGCTTCGCCCATCTTCGGCCGGTGTGCCTAAACAAAACAAATCAAGATGTTGTCAGCCCCCAGAAGCACAGCAACAAACAACCTTCCAGACTTAGACATACCGTTTGTTCAAAAACGCAGTGGCGATCCGCGACTGACCAGACACGCAACGAGCCATCGTGACCTGAAAGTATAATGAAAAGAGCGTCAGCGATGAGATAACCAAAATCATCCGTAACAAAAATGAAAGCACTGCCGTACCGCCGGAAGCAAGGTACAGTCCCGCCGCGTCGATTGAAAGAGATGTAACGGAGTCCTGGTGCGCAGTAAGAGAACCGACACACTCGCCTGCAAAAAATTAAGCGATTGGTGGTAAGTTATAGGCGTACATGAAGAATTGGGCACCAAAGTTTTGTCTTACCTGCTCGCATGTCGTACATCCGGATTTTTCGGTCTTGGTGGGCTGCAATAGCAATCGGCATGGTCGGGTGCACAGCCAACTGCATGCAATACATCACATAGAAAACGAGGTTAGCCTTAAGCTCACGAGAAAACTGCTGTATGAACGCACCTTATTCACTTGACCCCCGCGTCCCTTTGCATCAACGTCAATGGCTCGTGTCAATTGAATGACACGCTCAGCAGCGTAGTCGAACTGAGCGATTGAACCATTCGTGTAGCCGACAACGCACGTCTTCGGGTCCGTAAGCATCGATTGCACCGACGTAGGCACCAAAAACCCACGAATGTTCGGACCTGTTCACGTAGCATAACATACAAATATTCACGAAACAAAAGTCAGCACACGAGTTCGCATTTGCACATCGCTGGCTATGAACTTACCAGTTCCGTTTGTGTTCGTTTTGGTTGCACACCGCAGCTCACCTTGGAGCGTCATTTCTGCCACACAAAATACAACCAAGTTAAGTTAGCGATACCTGTACTGTAAACACATGGATAATGACCAGCTTGGTGATAACGTGTGGTTACATACCCGACGTAACTCCCCATGTTCGCACAACGACATCTGCTCCAGCCGAGAACAACACGTTTGACAGCGGGTGTGCATGGAGATCCCAAATTGCGTCGTCGTGTGCATCCTTGATAGAATGAAGCTTTATGCCCTCATACTCCTCGTACGTGTGCGGTTCTGGCTTGTCGTTTTCTGTGCTGGGCAGTTGGAATAGGTGCAATGCTCCATCACGTCCTGCCGATGCGAATGCACCCGATTTTCCGGGCGTGCAATCAGGGTAATTTTCGGAGCTAAACACGGCCAATGACAATACGCTTTGCGTGTGTGTTCGCAAGGTCACCACTGAGTCCACCTCCGTCGCCCGCTGCGATGGCGGACCACTAGCCACACTCGACAAGTTCCACACCTTCACCGTGCAGTCTTCACTACCCGACACCAACATCGGCTCGGTCGGGTGAAATGCAAGCGCCCGCACTCCATCCTGAAATAATACATCAGAGCACCAAAAACAATTGTAAGTGCACACCCAATGAAAACTCACAGTAGCAGACACCCCGGCACCGTACCATGTGTCCCGACAACTTCAGCTTCAACTTGTGCGCCCGGTAAGACCCCTTCGGCGCAATCGGGATCACCGCAGGCTTCGGCGGCTTTGTCGTCTCAATTGT
>JAIKVD010001255.1:0-11865 GCA_024679075.1 Phytophthora uliginosa | reverse complement strand
TGCAGCGTCAAGGGCTGCCAGAAGGGCGTCGTGCGGCAGGACCTGTGCACCGCCCACGGCGGCAAGCGCAAGTGCCGCGTGCCCGACTGCACCAAGCACGTCAAGAAGAAAGGGCTCTGCCGGTCGCACGCCAACTCCATGTACGCGATGTCTTTGGCCGGCTCGAGTTAAGTAAGTTAGCAAGTTCCCAGAGGTCACTCGGCTGCGAGAACGCAGCGCCTCGAGTCACGAGCCCATCAAGTTCATCGCTCCCTGTCCACATTAAACCACAAGTGTACATATAGGCGGATGCCAAAGTGTCGATACGCATCGGTCTCTTTCGTGCTCGTGGTCGTCGCCTGCAGACCTCGCAGGCGTCTAAGCTTCCTCGGTGATCGAGCCTTAGCAAATCCTATGGGGTCTGACACGGTGCCCCACATGAGTCATCTCGGACGCATCGGCATCTGTTGCTTTCGGTGCATCGATCGCCGCACCGAAAGACAACACGCCGCTATCCTACAGTATGACCAAGAGCGCTGCAGCAGCGCAGGCTGCAGCCTCGCAGCCACGCCGACCGACACCATCGAGTTGCCGATTGATCCTGGTCTCCGTGGCGATGCCGCCCCAAAGACGCGGACCAAGCAGATGAGTCATGCTGGAACTTGCCATGAAGTCGATGGCCAGGCAACGGGAATGGCGTGCTGCGGTCCACTACAACGACCGACGGGGGGCCACCGAGCACGAGAAACAGCAGCGCCTCCTCCTCCGTTGAGCAATTCGTGTTGAAGCATGTGCACACAGCATCGTTGCAGTCCCCCGCGGCCGGATTCAAGCAACTTGCTCGAACAGTGCTGCTCATTCGGGCCATCCGCACGCTGTCGATGATGCCGGTCATGCGTGGGACTGTAGCAGTCAGCCCGCCTACAATGTAGGCTACATGTAACACGTTGGCAACGAATGGTCCCTCTCGAGGGACCATTCGCTGTGATGCACGTGGCGCTGGCAGCTTGCTAATGGTCCTCAGGACGTTGAGTCAAGGTCCTTGACGACTGGATTCAAATTTCATCCGCTCATTCCACACATCACCCTGCTCAGCTGACGTGTCAAAGCATCCAGTACTGTACTGTACTGTACTGTACAGCCTTCCGTGTAAGAGAAGCACGAGGTATTGGCCTTAGTACATGAACTACATAGTGGCGCTGCTCGCTACAGCACCGATGTGCAGGTTGTCCTCGCAGTTAGTTGGCTCGATGGTGTTCAGCCTTCGTTCGGCAAGCGATGGGTTCGATCGACCGCTCTTACTGCATGTGGTGCGCTTCTAACTGGTGGATCGACATGCACTCCTGGAAGACCAATCGCTGTAGCTCCTCCTTGGGCATCTCCACGCCCAAATCAAGCGACTCGCGCTCAAAGTCGAAGTTGAAGGGCTCGGCGCACACGGGCTCGTCGGACTGATGAATCAATCAATCGCACATGAACAACAAGCAAGTTAGCCAAGTTTAGCATTCAGCAACAAGGCGGATCTATCTCGTACCGGGTTCTGAAGCTGCGCCAAGTACGGATGTGAGAGTGCCTGAACCACTGAAATGCGCTCGGCTGGATTGAACTTGAGCATCTGAGAGAGCAAGTCCACGGCGAGCGGGTTTGCATCCGGGAAGAACTCGATCAACGGGCGCTAATAGTGGACGCGTATTCAGTCAACAACAAAGACCAATGGTCAACCATCGAGATGTAAGGAGCTCCGACGTACCTTCGGGTAGAATCCATGTTGCAGAATGGCTCGTTTGGCAGCTTCATGTGGCACGAAGCTCATTTCTTCTTCTGTAGGCGACCCTAGCACGCGGATGATCATGTGCAGTTGGTCGGACGGGTCCCGTCCTGTGAAGAACGGCCGACGACGCAGCATTTCGGCGAAAATACACCCGACGGCCCACACGTCCACTGCGTCGTTGTAGTTCTGGCAGTCGGTCAGCAGCTCCGGCGCTCGATACCAGCGCGTGACGACATACTCCGTCAGATCTTCGTTATGAGCCGTTTCCACGCCGCGCGCCAGCCCAAAGTCACAAATGGACAAGTCGCAGTTGGAGTTCACGAGCAGATTCGAAGGCTTGAGGTCCCGATGCAGCACGTTCCCCGAGTGCACGAACTTCATGCCGCGCAAGATCTGGTACAAGAAGTACTGGAAGTGCGCGTCCGACAGCGGCTGCGACGAGCTGATGATGCGCTCCAAGTCGCTCTCCATGAGGTCCGTGACGATGTAGATGTCGTGGAAGTCCATGACATTGGGCGGGATCAAGATCACGTCCAGAATCTGCAACGAGGTTAAGTCAACGTCCCCCATCAGTAAAATATCCCCCCACCTCGTAACCTTTACAGCCTCCTGCTCTGCCGCCTCTACCGGTCCCTACGTTGATGATGTTTTCGTGCACCCCGAGGTGTCGGAGCAGCTTCATCTCCCGCAAGATCCGTTTGGCGTCCGTGAGGTCGTCAAACACGTCCGTGATCTTCTTGATGGCCACTTTGCGGCCCCTCAACTGCATCAATACACAATAGTCGTAGCGATATTTAGTGGTGCAATGCTAGACGTGCTGGAGGCTGATGCTGCACTTGGTACCGTGTCTTCGGCGGAGCACACGATGCCGTAGGAGCCGCCGCCCACTGGACGCAGATTCACGTAGTGCGAGCGGACTTCGAACACGTCTCGAGAGACGGTGACGCAGTGGAAGTCCGGGCCGTAGCGTGAAGGCTCGATCGCCATGGCTACGAGGAGGTAGAGGAGACTGTTGAGGAACCGTTCAAGATACTTTAACCGGATGAAGGGATGTTTGCTGTAACGAGCACTCATATTGGAGGAGAGTATACTGCACAGCTGGACAGTATTAGAGCGGGAAGAAAATGTACCCATATTGCGCTAAGGCTATACTTACTGTATAGCAATATATATATATACAGTATAATATATACTTAGTCTATCTTATATTATTATGACACCACGCGAATTGTTTGGAAGCCTGGGGCGTTGACTAACGTATGTGTGTCTCTCTTTTGAGCCTCTAATGTTCGGTGTTCGCACCTTGATGCATTCAAAAAATAGTATGTGCTGCTGCTGATGTGCATATTATTGTACGAAACCACATTGTAGTAATAACTCGAGCATACTGCAATCGAGATCAATATTCTCGTTGCAAAACATAGCCTGTAAACTTCGGTTTCGAGCTCGTGCAGTAGGCAAGGCGCGAACTCCACTGTAGAATTGTATGAAGAAGCAGGAGTGGCGCATCTTCTCAGATGTCGAACGGAAGAGGATCGAGGACTTTGGGTAATTTTTGGGATCAACGGTACGTGTACATGTACATCTGGGAAGCCACATCTCCCATCGGAAGTAACATGAGGAGGCGATTTCGAAGCTCATCGGTGTTGAACGAGCTTTTGCAAATTTCCGCGTAAGTACCGACCTCTCTAAACTCTGGGTAGTGATGTACATCGAAAAGAACATTACTGTAAAAAAACAGAAAATGCTATAGTCTCGGGCATCAAGTCTTCCGCGTAGCTCTTAACAAATTTCTTACCAGCAAATCTCCATACATTCATGTACTGCTGCAGCTATGGATTTCGCAAGTACTGTAGATGTGGGAATCTTGAATTATTGCATAGAGGGCTTGCCACGGATTCCGCGGCAGAATAGGGATATCTTGTAACAGTTCAATGACTCCATGAAAATTAGACGGGGGATGTACGGTAGAAGTGAAGGGTGCACAACACACCCGCGAAGCTGTTTTGAGTACGCAATTTCTGGGAGTGGGGAAATTTTCAATATATTTTGGCATCGATATCTGTGCCTCCATCTCTCGGTGTTCGTACCGTGTGCTCGCTTGGTGTCGCGGTTACCACTGCCTCGTGTTGGGGTTCCGTTGCTGTTGCGGCGGCTGTTGGCCCATTCCTTGCCACTGGAGGCCCTGGAAGCTATTCTGCTGCTGTTGCTGCTGCTGCATGCCGCCCTGCGGCTGACCCATACCCATGTGCATCTGACTAATGTTCATGCCGCTAGGACCTCGAGGCGCCATGGGCGTCGGGCCTCCAGAGCCCAAGGGGTTGAAGCCTCCTTGAGCACCGTACGCTCCAGCATGGTTTGTAGTCGGCGACAAGCCTCGGGGTCCGTTGTTTGCCCCCATGTTGGCAGCGATAGGCGTCGGCCGCATGTGGGCAGTATTGTTACCGGCAAAGACATCGAATGGAGCTGGACTCGGCTGCTACAAAACAACAAACAAACATCAGCATACAAATACAAGAACACGGCCGTCAAAGCACAAAATCTTACCTGCGGGACTGGAGACGGGGCCGAAGGCGCCTGCGGGGCCTGCGAAGGCACCGGGTCTGACAACTACAACGAACACACACAAATACACAACTTGCGTAAGCTTTACAACCGTCAACTCTTCAATCCAGTAAACCGCACTCACCAGACCAACGAGGTCGTTGTTGAAAGTCTTCTGTGCCACTGGAGGCTCCTCCCGCTTAGCTGCAGCACGTGATTGGAGCCCCAACACCACCACATTAGTGAGATCTGATCAACAATTGCAGTCCCGTTGTCACTGTACCAGGCGACGGCGGCGGCTCGGACGTCTCAATGAGATCTGGCGCCTCCACTTGGGCCTTAGGGGTCTCCGTCCGCTCGGGGGGGCGCGTCGAGCTCTCGCGCTGCACTCTCGAGATCTTACAGATAACGAGGCCGTTGAAGTCCGGCACGGGGTCCGCGTCGTTCACGACATCCAGCCACACTACAGAGCCACAGATAAGAGGTGGTCAGCTCTCTTATTTGCTCTCCAAGTGTAGGTAGGTTCACTTTGACCCTAATCGCCCCACCGTAAGTGCCCTCGAACGCCGTCTTGAAGCGGAAGTGGAAGTCGCCGGGCAGAGGGAAGCTCTGCACACACGAAATAAGAGCAAAAAGTCGTTAGCTACAGACCCCTCCCCCAAAGCTCCGGAGAGCGATGACCCACGCACTTTCTTCACGTGCTGCAGCCGCAGCTGCTCCACTCGCGGCAGCGGCACGACGTTCAGGTGGTCGGACGAGTCCCCGTCCTCCGGCACGAAGTAGTTGAGCATCCCCTCCATGGTCGCAGCAGGCTGTTACGCGGCGACGGTAATTGGCTTCTTGCCAGAGGGCACTATGTATACATTTTTTGCACAGCTTACCTCAGTAATACCGCGAAATACAATAAACACGCCATATTTGTTACAGCTATCTGCCAATACATGGTTTAGATAACTCTCAGAACATAATAAATGGTTTGTTAAGATAGTCAAATTTCTGTTCGAGTTTACATAACACAGTGTACTATTATTCTGTGTTACACCTTACATCGCCTTCCCCCGCGCGAAGAACATCATTTAGTGACAGCGACATCACAGCCAGCATGACGCCGACCAAGCAGGTGAACACGGACGCGCTGCAGGCGGCAGTGGACGCGCGCCAGCAGCAGCGCGACGCCGCCAAGAAGAAGAAGAACAGAACCTCAGAGTCCAAGCAAGAAGACAGCGAAGGCGAAGCTCAAGACGCTGAGGAAGACGCAGAGGAAGAGGAAGAGCGACCCGTTGCAACTCTCTCCAGCTGCGTGGACCTAAACGCCATCGAGGACGACGAGCTCTACTACGTGGGGACGGCGGGGGTGAAGGTCACCCACCTGGACGCACTCGAGAAGCTCGCGGGGCTGCAGCGGCTGCACGTGCGCTCGAACCTGCTGCGCTCCATGGCGAGCGTGGCGACTCTGACGCGCCTGGAGCACCTGGAGCTGTACGACAACCAGATCGGGGCCATCGAGGGCCTGCAGAGCCTCGTGCAACTCAAGGTGCTAGACCTGTCGTTCAACGAGATCCGCGTGATCCCGGACCTGAGCCACTTGACGCAGCTGGAGGAGCTCTACGTGGCCAACAACAAGCTCAAGAAGATCTCGGGCGTCCAGAGCCTCAAGGCGCTCAAGAAACTGGACCTCGGAGCCAACCGCCTGCGCACCATTGAAGGGCTGGACGGACTGTCGCAGCTGGAGCAGCTCTGGCTGGGGAAGAACAAGATCACGGCTATCCAGGGACTGGAGAAGCTCACCAAGCTGAAGATCATCAGCGTGCAGAGCAACCGCGTGGTGACGATCAAGGGACTGGAGAACAACGTGGCGCTGGAGGAGCTGTATTTGAGTCACAATGCCATTGAGAAGATCGAGAACGTGGATCACCTGGTAGGATGCGTTCTGGATTGAGTTGGGGGGGGGGGTTCATTTGTGGAGCTAACTGATGAGTTATTTATATTGTTTTGTGCGTTGACGTAGACGAACTTGACGACGATGGATCTGGCTGGAAATCACATCTCTGCTATCCCGACCGGATTGGCGCCTCTCACGCTGCTGGAGGATTTTTGGCTGAACGACAACCAGGTCGCACATTTCGCTGATGTTGAGCACCTGGTACCGCTTGCTGGACTGCGCACGCTCTACCTGGAGCGTAACCCTATCGCTCAAGACTTTGAGTACCGGAAAAAGTTGGAGGAACTGCTGCCGGAGCTCGATCAAATTGACGCTACACCGACGACAAAGGCGAGGCGAGGGCGCATGTAAGTGGTGCTCGCCATCCAAAATTCTGAGTGCTGATGAACAAATGCAACCGTGGGAGCTGGTAACTTTGTACCAGTTTGAACTTCAAGCAAGTGCAGTTGTTGTGTTCGAATCGACAGGTTTCTTAAGCTTTGCCTTGGCTGAAAGCAAAATCTTGTGCCAAGATATCACGGGCTCCTTTTCAGGTGCGTTTGACTTATCGGGCTGTTGGCTAACACTGTGAGCGAAGGGGTTGCCGTTGGTGACGTAGATCTTGGCTGGTGGCGGGTGAATGCTGCAGCTGATAACGATGCAGGCCGAGCACAGACCATTAATCACAACCATCCATGATCCGCAGTGCAGACACCGCTGTCCTCGAAACTTGCCTTTGTACAACGGCACAGCCATAAATCCTGCCACAGTGAGGCATGCAAGTACGGTCGGCACAATCCACGCCGTAGGTCGATCTTGCGCGGTGGGCACCGACCGCAAATGCAACACCTCACTGAACGTGTCAGGAGGATCCTCACTTTCCGTAATGGTCACCGAGCAGTCCACAACGCTACGCCAGTACTCCGCTCCGAAATTCGACGAACGTTCGATAACGACGAGTTCCAGTGTGTACCCGCTCAAATACATTGACAAGTTTCGCGTCGGCATGGGGCACTCGATGATAGTTTCGTCGTCGAGAGTATTGCGCCGAGCGAATCGATACGTTCGTCGACCTTTGCTCACACTGAGCCGCTGAAGATCGTTCAGCGGACACGACAAATTCCACGTCTCGTCGGCCCCTGTAAGAGGCACAGGCGTGGAGCAGCATTGGAGGCAGTACTGACGGCTCATCAGACTCGGATCTGTAAACTGGGTCTCGAACGAGTAATCCTTGTGGAAACCAGCACTCGCGTTCAAGTCCGTGCAGCCATTGAGAGCGAACCCGGCGTAGCACTGCTGCAGCAGAACTTTGACCGTTGTCGATGCATCTAGCGACTGAATTGCCCCGTAGATTCCATTCGTGGCCTGCCAAACCAGTCTCAAAAAGTCAACAAGAAATCCCGACAAGAATCAAGCGTTAGTTGGTATCTAATGATGCGCACCTTGACCGAAGTAGCAGCCACCAACGCTACAAAGCTCGAAGCTGCAAGCACCACGAAGCGAACCCACGTATCGCGCATTGCCCACAACTGCAGTGCACAACTAAAAATATGGGATACAAGGTGAGAAACTGTCGGCTCAACTTAACTCCATGAATCAAAATCAAAAATGCATATGCATCGCGCATATTTCTATGTATTGGTCGGGGGTGAATATGGCGAAGCGATTTTACTGAGGTGCTTCTCGCATCGAAACGAGGACAGGCAAACGCTTGCAAAAACGTCCGAGTCCGGCTGCCAATTCATATTTTTCACATCCACCAAAGCTGTCCCTCCCATCAAAATAACACGACGAATCCCTCATTCCTGTTCCGCCATCTCTCTTCACCTCGCTATACCCCGCTAATACCCTTCGAACCGGGTCGTGGCGAGCTTGCGGCTAGCACTATTGCGCTTGTGATGACTTCACACGTCTGAGCCGAATAATCTAAGCAAGCACTTGACAGCATCACGAGACGACCAACCTGCACTAGCACACAGCTGCGCGTTCTCTACTACGACTGCCCAGTCGGCGCTTGACTAGCCGCTGCTGGTGTCGGTGCTGTCGCTGTCATCGTCGTCGTGTCACTTACTGCTGCCGGTGGTGCCGCTGATTGCAAATAGCTTTCGGGGATCAGCTCGTCTACAAGCACTGGGGCAGGCGCCGCTACAGCTTCAGTACCTGAGCTGGCAGGCACTGGCACCGTTGCCGTTCCCGAAGGCGGCGTCGAAGGCTCCTCGTCAGACCCATCGACTGGGAGCCCCACGTCATTGTCAAACTCCACAAGCATTGAAGAGGGGTTCTGCACGTTCGTGTTCACCAACGATTCGCCCTGAGCAAGCAATCGAAGGCTTTCGTCCAATGCGGTCGATGAGCCATTAGCCTCGCTGAAAACGGCGCTTTCACCACCATTTTGCTGCCGAGCGATGGCAGCACGCTGCTTGTCGAATTCCTCCATTTTCTTGCGGAAGCGCTCGATTTCACGCTGGTGCTTTTCTTCCTCGCTACGGATTGCAGCTTCCAGTGATGACTCCCGCTCGTCAAACGAAGTCCGTGCGATTTTCAACCGGTCTTCAAGCTGATGAATTTGCTGAACGTAGCTAGGATCGGCAATCGAGCCCATCGATACTCCACGTTCCCGCATCTCCAAGATATTAAGCAACGCCTCCTTCGTGAGAGTCGACTCACTTCCAGCGTGCGGAAGATTGGGGCGAGGCGGTGATCGACCTACTTCAGACCCAGAGAACGATGGCAGCGCACTGGTACTACTACTAGTACTCAGTGGGGGGACAGAAACACCCCCTTCCAGAACCATTAGCGTGGACGAAGGGTCATTGAGACCAGCAGGTTTCAATTGCTCCTGAGCTGTCATTGGCACTGCAGATGTCCCCGTGGTAGCTCCTGCCGCGCCACTTGAGCCGAGCACGCTCTGAAGCACAGATCCCGGGACTCCTGCAGCGGAGTTGCTCGACGCACTCGCAGTACGCTCCAATGCCGCTGCACCCATTAGATAAGCTTGCTGTTGATACGATCCAGGCGGCGGTACATGCACGAACGACATCTTGGACACATTAGGAAACGGCTTGGACGAAAACGAATGCGGCTCCGGCGCTTCCTCCCATACATCTTCCTGCACGTCTGAAAGGTTGTTAATCTTGCCCTCCGTGACAAGGAAGCGGATAGAGTCGGCAATGTCTTCGAGGTCTGGCTCGAGAATTCCCACGTCCACAGCCAATTCACACGCAACTTCATGCGTGCTATCAGCAAACAAGTTAAACGGAAATTTGATTTCCTTCGATTTGCCGTCGATCATGATGCGCAGATTCAGTAGGATGCTGTGCTCATTGTCCGGGTCTTTGGCGGCCTTAATCTCATGTCGCTTTACTCGCTTTCGTGCAGTCGCATTACTAACCGTCTGCTGGGGCACCTGGGGAGGAGGGGGTGGAGGTGATGGCTGACTGGCCACAGGAGCACTTTCCGCAACAGCATTAGCAGCAGCCACAGCTGCAGCTACATCAGCCGCTCCATGAATACTCGCACGGCGGACGAGGTTCGCTTGAGGCTGCACGTCACGTTCAGGAAGCTGCATCGCTGGAATCTGAGCTTGAGGATCCTGTGACGGCGTCAAAAGCCCCGGCGCTGAATTAGGCGGTTCTACCTTCGGCACATCTACCGGTGCCACTGAAGGTTCTCCAGCAAAAGATTGAGAGTGCTCCGGTGTTTGCTTACCGTTGGCCACGGGCGATTCCGCAGGACTTTCAGCATATTCCGGTGTTACGTCGTTCTCCAAATCCAGTCGTTGACCTCTTCCACCCATGATGTTTATTCGCGTGTTTTGGATTGCACTCTCCGTACCAGGCAGTGTGGCGAGGAACTGGTCCACATGCGAATCAGCGCTCTTCTTGCCCGATGACAGCGGTTCATCCGCACTAACCATTTCACTGATAACAGGCTGAGAGGGCGAATGTGCCATAGTGGGAGCCGCTTCTGTCGGAGGAACCGGCGCTTGTGGCGTTGTTGATGCTGCACCCGCTGCTGCTACTACTACTGCTGCCGCCGACGGTGTAGGGACCACTGTCGGTGTCGGTGTTGGTTCGGCGGATGGAGAGGGTGGCTGAGTAATACTGTCACGAGGTGGCCCAACAGGAGGGACCTGAATCAATCGATGCGTGCCGGCAGTCTTCTCCTCCGCTGCTGCATCCGGGGAAGGTGCTGACGTACTTCCAGCACTACCCGGCGCACTACCGCTGTTAGAGGACGCTGCTGACATCTCTTCCGGCTCCAACGATAAGGAAGGGAACTGCTTACGACGCTCGCTGGCCTCAACCTTCGACCCACTCTCCATGTTGAACTCTACCGAGAAAGACTCCTCAGCAACCCTCTCCAACCGCTGCTGCTCCTCCTTCGTTTCACGCTCCAGCTCGTCTTCATCCAAGCACTCCACCATGTCATTATCATCGTCTTGCACCTTGAGGAAGGGGTGATCTAGCAAGTACTGAGCAGTAACGTCCACGAGACCATTTCCGCGCGACAGACACAGCTCGATGAAATCCCGCGCCGCCTGACTGACCACGCGCTGCAAGCCCTTGGGCCGAATCCCCGCCGTCACCTTCTTGTAGATCTGCGCCGGATTGATACACTCCGAGTACGGCACCTCCTTGGTCACCATCTCCAGCACGCACATTCCGAAGGCGTAGATGTCCACCTTCTCGTCGTAGCTCTCGTCGTAGAGCTCCGGGGCCATGAACTCGGGCGTCCCCAGCACGCTCTGCGCCTTGGAGCGTTTGTCCACCGCCAGCTGCGTCGACAGGCCCAGGTCTCCGATGCGGAGGTCGCCCGTGTTGCCGTTCACAAAGATGTTGTCGCACTTGAGATCTCGATGGATAACGGGCGGGTTCTGGCTGTGCAGGTAGTGGAGCCCCTCGAGGATCTGGATGCACCAGCGCTTGATGATCTTCCACTTGATGAACTGCACGCGCTTGATGTACGACTTGAGCGTGCCCGACGTCATGATCTCCGTGATGAACACGACCTGGTTCTTCTCCTTGGAGAACCAGCTGCCGTAGAAGTTGATGATGTTCTTGTGCTCGAGCTTCTGCAGCAGCTGTACCTCCTGGATGATGCGCGTCTTCTCCGTCGTGGGGAGCAGCCCGATGTCGATGGCGTTCCACGCCACGTCGATGCCCTGGTCCGTGTCGTACGCCTTGTAGACCGACTTGTAGGCGCCCGTGCCCAGCCGGATGTCGAAGCGGATGTAGCGCCCGCGGGGCGAGTGCTCCATGGGGCGATCGCCCTCCTCGCGCACGTACACGTCGCTCTCCTCCATGTGTGCAATTGATTGCAGCGTCTCCCGTCTCTTACTACAGGCTGAGCGTCGCAATACTACGAGCACACAAGGCTACAACTGGCTGTGGAGGTCGCTAGAGGCTCGGAGAACTCGCGTCTGGACGGTAGAGAGAAGGCGCGTGCTGCTGGGGACTTGACAGTGACGTACAGGGCCTGGGAGCGACGGTACGAGCCCAAGAACGCTGGGGCTGGACGCTGGTCGACGCTTGAAGCGAGGTAGCGGCGCTTGTACCGCTCGGACGGAGACCGCGCTTGCACCACAAGAAGCGCCTGATCGAGGCGCACGCGGGAAGCTGCTGCTCGCTGCTGTGGGGGGCCGCGGGCT
>JAIKVD010001254.1:0-11865 GCA_024679075.1 Phytophthora uliginosa | reverse complement strand
CTCCACCTTCAGACCTCGATCCTTTTCTTTACTAGCTGGACCTCTGCATATTTTATAACCGCCAAAAACAACGAGGCGGAGCGCTGCAATGTTTTTTTTAAAGGTGCATTATTTTCCTCACGGAGGTAGTACTACGCGCGTTTATTGTCGAAAGTAGCTCAGGCGAGTAGTAAAGTGCTTGATTCGTCCGCCAGTTGAAGTTAGTGAACCACTTTGGAAGTAAGAATTGGTGAAGCCGGTCGATGTATTCATTTTCTGTCCGCAGAGTAAGTCCCACTGGCTGCAATTTAGTAGATTGAATATTCGTGCGAGTGTTGTTCAGACCAGCGACAGCATCCACGATACTGTCGATCATCCTAAACGCAATGTCACCGTCTAAAGATTCGCTAGGATACTGGGATTTGTACAGCAAACAATCCGGGTAATCTGAAATTGCAAAGTGCCTTACGAATGCGCGCCAGGTGATAGAAGTCGAGTCGAACTTGTACGTCCAGACTGCTGCGTTTACATTGCCACTGTACGCCTCCTCTTTGGTGGCCGCGAAGACGGAATAATTCACGCGCTATGAGCTGGCGGTCGTGGGTTTTCTTGATGAGAGCCTCGGATGTAGTTTGCTGATGTCGGATATTGTCTCGATTTCGCCTGTCCAAGTAGCGTGAAGCCCACCTGGAAAGAACCGCCTGTGCCCAATTGCTATCACTGCCTCCAACGGTGGATGCCACCTGGATGCGAGCCATGAGGATGCTGAAAGTGAGACCGACGGACGTGATCAATGTTCCGGTGGATAAACTTCTGCTCTAAACCTGTACACCAGCACCATTGATGCGTGGTCAAGTATTTATGGGCTGTGTCTCGATAACGTTTCTTGATCGGCTAAGAACTGGGGCCACGTTCCCAGAGAGACTATTTAATACTTCACGCGTTATTGGCGACACACGGCTGTCATGGGACGAAGGTCGAGATCGACCACGACTCCTTCTGCTCCTGGGTCGGGCTTGCGATACATAGCTCGAGACTCTTGCATGACCTGGCCCTCATTAATTCCCAGGACATCTTGCTCTTCGACGCCGCAATAGAAGACACTGCGCTTCTCGGCGTCCACTTGAGCTTGGCTCGCTGAAAACAGCACGGCCTGTCCAAATTGCTCCGTCACCTTGTGCACCTTGCCAAAGCGACTGCTAGCTCCATGTACATCTGCCACGGGCGCCTTTCGCAGAGTTCCGGAAAACAAGTGCATATCGTCGAGATAAATGTCCACGTCCTTGACGCCACGCTCGGGCGTCTTGCTGTAGTTCCAGAACTTGACCATCGACAGCACCACGGGGGTATCGAACCCGAGGTACACGATATTGCCTTGTTGGTTTCCAAGAGAACCTGCAAACGGAGCCAGCCAGGCGTCATGGGCTTCCCACGTATTCTTGTCAAGACCGCTGAGTAGGTTGTGAGGCGTTCGTGTGTCCTGTTGCTTCCCACTTGAATTGTCAAGATCGGACATTGAATAGGGGACAGCGGTGATGATCGATGGCTTGTCGACGATCCGAGCGCTAGCAAAATCGTACAGCTCAAGCCCGTTCAGACCAAGGTAGTACGGGTCGCCCCATGTTGTCCAGCAGATGATCTTGACCAAAAAGCCCTGAGGATACAGCGGGGTCTCGTAGTCTTGCCTAATAATTGGCGTCTTGTACACTCGAGTGGCGAATGGATAACGCACGCGCTCCGAGTATGTAGGAAGTTTATCGTTGGTACCCCTGTCGTCGTCTGAAAATCTCACGAGTTGCCCAAAGTCGAAGTCAGAGACACCTGGTGCTTTACGCAGCAAGAAACCTGTCTCCTTTGGGGATATAACAACGCCATCTAACGCCACGACGAGCTGCTTGGCACCTCGATACGTGTCTTCTTGAGACTTGTTGTAGTTCCAGATCCGAAGGCCGTAGAAGTGCTGAGCCGTCTTGAGCTCAATCCGCACTTCGGGAACAGATCCAGCTTCCAGCGGGACGAGCCACATGTGCGTGTCATCGCAAGTAGTCGCTTCGCCATCCACCAGCTACATCAACAATCATAACGCAAGGATTACAATCAAACTCCTTCATAAATAAAGTCGATAAAGTATGGTAGAACTTTACGAGGCTTACCTTGTCGATTGTGCGAGGATCACCAACGTACCCCAACTTCACACCAAACAAAGCAGGCATACTAATTAGCTCTCTGAACAATGCAAACAACGACAAAGTAGAACGTACCGATGCCAAATCTCGCGGTGTGGCATCGACATTTGAAGCGTCCAGAGGGATCGGGGTGCCTCGTGACCCGACAAGCACGACGACCTGAGTCAATCCCACGTAATTCTTGTCACCCCATGTGCTGTGAAGCTGCAGCGTGAGACGCCTTCCACGCGGCAAGTTTTCGTCAGAGTTGACATCACTGCCGCTACTCCCACCTCCAACACTTTCATTCATTTTTAGTGCATCGGGTGATCGCTGTTGAGGCTCCTCGACCACCCAGGAGTCAATCGAAGTCCTCAACGTCGTGTCTCGATTTCCTAGTGAGCGCGTTGCCATTGTCATGGGCCTTCCGTCGTTGCCAACGCGTAATTGGCGCCCGTCGACTCTATCGCTTTCCTGGTTCTGTTCAACTGTGCGGGATCCAGCATCGGACGTGCGTGGGCGTTGCAATTCCATTGAGCGATGCACTGATGCTACAATTTCTCGGGTCTCTTCGTCTTCACGTTGCTGTTCACTAGCGAGAGCTCGCAAGGCCTCATCGTTCGCCTCGATAGCCTCCAGAATTGCTGCTTCCTGCGTGAAAAGTATCACCTCGTTGGAGATCTCCATGCTCTCAGCCCCTACCAAGCCTGGAGCCTGCCGTATCTCACCTTCGAAGATTATTTTCCCAGACTCAGCACTGTCCGCTAATTTACTCTCCCTCCCTGACATGAGCTTGGCTGGAGCTGATTCGTAAAGAACGAGGCGAGCCTCACGGACTCCGCGGCAAGTGTGCGTGCGTGACTTATTGTAGTTCCAGATTCGTAGCATTGATATGGACACCGACGCATTCAGCTCTAGCAAGACGTAGTGAGCCTGACCTGGTGTGAAAGGTGCCAGCCACATGTGAAAGTCATCGCACGTGAAGTTTACCCCGTCCACCAGATTCTTGGGGACGCGTGGGTCGTCGCTGTTCTCCTCCAGTACGTTAATGCTCTCTGGGCAAGCTGTAATCTGCCGAACTGGGTCATGGAATGTCACCAACTCGCCGTGGTGATCGAAAATCTCAACCCCATTGAGTCCAACGTAGTATGGATCACCCCATGTACTCAAAATCTCAATCTGTAACCATCTGCCATTCGGGAGCACAGGAATGTCCGCAATCATCGCAGTGCTAGGCTTATCGACATCGCTGGTGATAAATTGTGTGGTATCAAGAAAACTTGGTTGAGATGACGAGCTCTTCAAAATGTCTGGATACGATGACGACCCAGCAGAGACGTTAGTTGCCATTGCTCCTTGTCGCAATTCGGTGAGTAGTGCGGACGTTGTAAACGACGTGCGAGTAGTCGATGGCTTGGGTTTGGCTTCGAAAGCCTCAAAATCGCTGTCCACCCCAAGCGAAATTGCCTCTGCAGTGTCGGTAGGCTGAGGAAGCCGACTGCGATTTGTCTTGCTGAACTTCTCGAGACTATCCCAGGACGAGAGGGAAGCCAATGAAGGTGCCACCAGATCTTGCTGGTATCGAGGCTTCTCATCCGCTAGATGGCTTGAGTTTGGTTTCATCTCAGCTCGATCTGTGTGTAATTGGCTCGCGGTCGTGTCTTTCATATTATCCGTCGTACTGTCAGCCCTGTACACCGGTTTCCCTTGCCTCCGTCGACTATTGACGCTGCCGGAGGATGGCTTCTCATCTGCCATCCAGGTGTCAAGATTGGTTGTGGATCGACTTGTCATCGCTGAGCGATCTGATGTTGAGGAGGTAGCACTCGAGCCTGCAAGCCACATCGGAGTGCTCTCACTTGGCTTTTGTTCTGATTCAGCTTCTGGTCGTTGCTGCGACCTAATTGTCTGCGCCCATTGAGAAGTCTCCTTCACGTCACTTCTACCTGTTACTGGCATCGAAATGTTCTCAACACGTCCAGTGCGCGTTGTTTTCCGTGCGGTACCAAGCAAGTCGATCCACGTGCACGTGTTGTCGTCTGGGTCTCCAAACGTTTCAGGCAAAGAACCAGTCCACACACATTTGCCACTCACCAACACTTCGATGTCTCGTGTGCATGCAGTATGTGTTTTCTAAGACATCAACGACGTTGGAGTTAGCTCAACAGAGAGTAAAATAACGAGGCGGAGGGTAAACTACGCACACTGTTGTGATTCCAGACGCAGAGTTTGCTGGGAGCTGACGATACTTCAAATCTGACAAGTAGAACACCTGCAGCACATCCATTAGTATCAGCAACGCAGCAACACCGACACAAGTTGAAATACCTGAATCGCACAAACGCCCAAGCCACATGTCCTTCTCAGCATTGGTTTGAGCCACGCCGTTGAAAAGCTTGCGCAAGCCGCGCACCATGTCGTTTGTTCTAGGTAACGATTTATCCGTCGGCTGATCGAAAAGCTGTACCGACTCCAAATCAACGGCCAGTTCTTGGCCGTTCAAGTCGTAAACGCAGATCTGGGTCAGACCAACAGCTCGCGTTTTACTCCATGTCGACAACAATTTCACGTGGATCTCGTAGCGTGACGAGCTGGTAGCTGCGCTTGCACTCGAATTGAACGCAAGATTGAGCTTTGGGACGATAGCGATGGGATCCGGCTGTGATTTTGCGTCTAGTAGATCGTTTGGAAAGCTCACCCCAAGTTTTTCTTCGACAGAAAGCCTGCTCTTCGCATCAGCAGCGTATAAAACCCCTTCGTCCTCCGGGAAAGCTTCACGGGTTTCTTTGTGCCTCTTGCCTGTCGATTTGACCTCCATTTTCGTTGCTAGGAGAGCTTCTTTATCCTCTGAATTTGGATTGGAATCCTTCCCTTCATTGGAAGTTGCTGCCAATCCAACGTCATCCAGAGCGGCATCAGCAGTAGCAGCGTCTTCCTGAAGGGCTCGCAGCTTCGCAAGGCGTTCCTGCCGCTTGACTTCCATAAGTCGTTCGATCTCCCGCTCTTCGTCCTCCAACTGCTTCATCATCTTCGTTCGCCGCTCCTCCGCTTGCTTGAGAATCCGCTGCTTTTCTTCTCGCTCCCGTCCGAGACGCTCCTTCATCTCATTAGCGTACTGGTCCTCCCATCGGAGCTGCTCTTCCAGCAAGTTCTTCAACGGCGCTACGGTCGGGACCTCCGAGCTCCCAGACGCAGCTCCCGTTGAGTCTGCAGACGCAGACGTTGACGCATTCAACGTCGACGAAATCTCCTTCCAGATCGCAGGGTCTCCAATCGAGCTCCGCAAGACTTTGACATCGTCTTGGTCTTGCTCGCTCGCCTGGAACTTCTGGAGCACATCAACCAGCGCCCGTTGTTTGGCTCGCGAAAGGTGCTGAATGATCCCGACCAACTCTTTTGTCGTCTTCGACAGATCAACGGGTGAGCCAACTACACCGCCACTTGAGCTCATCTGCTCAGTCTCCACGTCTTCCTCGATGTCATCGATCACCAGCTCTTCTCTCCTTCTCTCCCTCTCGTCTCCGTCCTCCTCGAACTCCTCGAACGACTCCTCCAGGTAGCAGTTCTCCTCTTCGTCCTCGTCTTCGCTCTTGGCAGCCTCCTCCCGCGTCGTGAGCCGGAACAGCGGCACACCGTCGTGGTGCTCCACCGCGACCCCCATCGGAGCTTGAGGTCGGTTCCATTTGGCGCGTCGGACGCGGTTCTCGTCCCCCGTGGCACAACTCGAGCCAAAGTTGAGCGTCGTCGACGGTGCCGACCTGCACTTGGAGAGCTTGGCGTCCTCTCGTTTCGAGGGCATTTTGGTGGGCAGCACCGACGTGGCGGATCTCGTGTTCCTGGAGGCCAACGAGGACGTTGAAGGGGCTTGAGCTGCTGCTGATGATGCTGCTCTCGCTGGCACGTTGAAGGCCGTGACGAACGCTTCTTCCCGTTCGTGCAGTCGGTCGCTCCGCTTGGAGGCGGCGGCCAGACGCTTCTTGACGCGGTTGCGCTCCTCCAGCACTTTGATGTACTGGAGCTGCCTCGTCAGCACGGGGTCCGCTTTGGCCTCGGCGGGTGAAGACGAACCGGTCGGATGGAAGTCCGGCTGCTTGTCCCAACGCTTCCTCTCCGCCATCCTCAAGATCGCAAAGGGCTCCGAGACGTCGAGGGTCGTGCGGTCGACTGCACTGCGTAGACGCCAAGTCGAACCGTCACTAGTCGCCAACGTCTTTTCGACTGCAGGGCTTGGTCATGGTGACGTTGTCCGTCCACGGTCTCCGCTAGGTCGAGACAGAGCAGGGCCATCGTGTGATGCTGATCGTGATGCACGCTGAGACGGGAGGGAGGCAAGCATGCATTCGGGCAGGGTCTACATGCATTCCTCACTGCAATGTGGTCATTTGGCCGTTGGACCTCCTAGCTAATCGCTCCGATTCCTGTCGGACATCTCGTCATTCGCGAATTGGCAGCACTCGAGCCGCGCAGTACGATGAAGTTCCTCAAGTCTCTGTTCCGCAAGACACGCGACGGCTCCGACCACGCAAGTGATGTCGCGATGACTGGCACGCTGCCTCCAATCGACTTGTCCCGGACGACCCGCCCCGTCAGAAGCGAAGGCAACGGGGAAAAGAAGCCCCGAGTTGAAAACCTCACGCTGTACATGCTGCTGTCGGACATGTAAACCACTAAGTCGGAGAGCCTCGTGGCTGCGACCTCGTCAAGTACATGTACTACCGAATTGGTGAAGCCTAATTAAAACTGCAACAAGGCGCTCGCCTGTTCCCACGGCTTATAGTATTCAATAGCTGCGCAAGTCTTTTTTGTTTTTGCTCTAGGAAGATACGAAGACCACAGCAACACACCCGAGGCAGTGGCTGGGCTTACTCAAGTTGAGAAACGCGAGGGGAATCAACACATCGTCGGATCTGATGATGTGCGCAGCACCAACGGGATCGCTCAGCAGGAGCCTTCTGCTCTCACTTCCCAGTTCGCTTCAACCATCGCACCGGTCTTGCCGATGAGCGCTCCCCAGAAAACCTTCAAGCCTTGGTGGGGAGACGGACCCCGCCCCACTCGTGAGGAGATGGATCGCCGCGCTGACGAAGCGTAAGTACTACGTACTACGTTGTCTTCGATGTCCCTACCGGTAGCGATAATTTGGTGTCTGATGATGATTTTTAGCTCGGCCAAGTGCCTTGAGTACGTGAAGGAGCACGCAGAGAGTGGCGACCCTGCGTCGGTCGTGGCCTGCATCGACGAGTTCGCATCCAGGACCCACATGATGAATGTCGGTGACGTCAAGGGCAACATCATCGACGAGGAGATCACCAGGAAACAGCCCGCGGTCATGGCCGAACTCGGAGGTTACACGGGCTACAGTGCTGTGCGCTTCGCCAGCAAGCAGCGCGAGGTCGCAGGCAACAAGCACTCGCACTACTTTTCGTTCGAGTACTCGCCGGTGTTTGCGGCTCGCGTACGCGAAATGGTGGAGCTCGCGGGTTTGACGGACCAGGTGACGGTGTATGTGGGCGCGTTCTCGGAGCAGTACGAGGTGCTTCGAAGCAAGACCGTCGACGTAAGTGCTTGCTTGTAGGTGGCCTCGTCGTTGCTTGGCTGGTCTAACGTGGTGGCGTATTATTCCTGTTGGCAGCTCTACTTCATTGACCACGAGAAGTCGGTGTACTTGTCTGACCTGAAGTTGATCATCGGTAGCGAGACGCTGGCTCCAGGCTCCGTCGTGATCGCGGACAATGTCGGGTTGGGTCCCTTTTCGGGCGGCAAGAACGAGTACCTTGAGTTCATCGAAGCGAGCCCGCAGTTCTCGGAAGTGCGCCACACTGTCTACATGAAGCGCGAAGACATGATGGTGCCGGACCTTTCGGTTGCCACGTACCTCGCATAAGCGCTGGTACCTTAACACTTGCTAGGTATCACTCCAGTCGTTGTCGTGGGCAGTGAACACTTTACGTTACTTGCAAGCGACGAATTCGTAACCTCACTGTGAAAAACGTGGCACACTAAACAATCGATCGAGATCAACGAAGGCGTAAGTTCATGTTATACTACGTCGAGGTTATTGACCCTGCAAAATGTTGAAAGCTTTCTACTCATCCGCACCGAATGGTACGCGCGTATTTGCAGAATTTACCTCAACCACGGAAAGTTGCAATCGACAAGTCTGGCAACAGCTTGCGGTCGTGTCCACAGTGAATCGTGTGACGCACTGCTGAAAACTGCGGGCTGTTCTCGATGAACTCCAGATAGTCGGGAGCACCCGGTCGAACAACGTTGTCGGCAGCGATGACCGATCCTGGAGCCAGCGTTTCGCTACCGATGATCAGCTTCAGGTCCGACAAGTACACCGACTTCTCGTGGTCAATGAAGTAGAGCTGCCAACAGGAATAATACGCCACCACGTTAGACCAGCCAAGCAACGACGAGGCCACCTACAAGCAAGCACTTACGTCGACGGTCTTGCTTCGAAGCACCTCGTACTGCTCCGAGAACGCGCCCACATACACCGTCACCTGGTCCGTCAAACCCGCGAGCTCCACCATTTCGCGTACGCGAGCCGCAAACACCGGCGAGAACTCGAACGAAAAGTAGTACGAGTCCTTGCCAGCGACCTCACGCTGCAGGCTGGCAAAGCGCACGGTGCTGTAGCCTGTGTAAGCCCCCAGCTCTGCCATGACGAGGGGCTTTTTCTTGCGGATCTCCTCGTCGATGACGGAGCCTTTGACTTCGCCGATGTTCATCATGTGATTCGTGGACGCGAATTCATCAATTGTGGCGATGACGGACGCCGGGTTACCGCGTTCCGCATGCTGCTTGACGTACTCCAGACACTTGGCAGAGCTGTAAAGCGTAAGGCAATGGACACAAGTGAGCAAGTTGAATTCCTTCACGATCCAGTGGGTGATGCACGCACTTTTCGTCCGCCCAGCGATCAATCTCCTCCTTGGTCGGCCTGCGGCCGAGCCCCCATGGATCGTCCAACTTCGGTGACGAGCTCATCTTGAGAGGCTTGCGAGCTGTGCGTGTTCCGACGCAAATTGGTAAGTGAGACTCATTCGGCGCGTGGAGGAATTTCCATAAATCAGTGATTTTCACTGAGATTCATCGGGATGATGGTGAAATGGTATCACCGTTCACTGATAACATTTTGTAAGTGAAAATACTACTACTATCAAACTGCAACTTGTAAAGCCATATTACTAAGCGCAAAGTATAGTCTCATAGATGCATCCAACTAACTTCGCCGTCTTACAATACCATGAGCCAACACAGTTTCAGTGCCAGTGACCCAGATGTGCTGGGGTGCGCACGCAGTATCCGTCCCCGCAGCCGTCCTTGGTATCCTCGTCCTCGCTCTCCGCAGGCCACACTTGTCCAACTCCCTCTTAATGGAGTAGACCTTCAAGGTCAGGCGGATGGCAAGCTTCTTGCGCTCGTTTTGAAGAGCCACCACCTTCGGTCCGCAGCCAGACTTGCGGAGTAGGTGCAGCTTCAGTGTCGTTGTTGTTGTTGTTGTTGTTGTATTACGTGTTCGCGTCAATCTTTCAGTGTCGATGCTGTGTTTACATGTTAGTTCGAGGTGGCACTGCCAACACGTGGTCATCTTCCGGTCTTTTGGGCGACCAGGCTGCATTTTGCGTGTGTCTAATAGGTGCCATGGAGGATACCGAAAATAAAATATGCATGACAGGCACTGGCAGCGCAGTTGCTTTTGTACTATGCGCTGAGTAGTACTACCATATTACTATCACTGATTCAGTGCTTTGGACTGCTACAAATTGATTTGATAAATCTCAGTGAAAATCACTGATTTATGGAAATTCCTCTCGGCGCGTGGTCTGCAGCAAATCTGAGCGGAGTGTCTATAGTGCGGAGCGCATCATCAAAATCTCAATATCAAACAAACGGATTACGGTACATGTACGCCTTCAAGGGAATCATGGTTATCAAAATATCCACTGCACAGGGCGTTCTGCGCTGGATTGATTTCCTGTCAGACTCGGGATATTACGACAACATTGAATTCCTATTTGTCGCTCGAGCTGGTCGTCTATCAATTGCCATGCTCGAGTGGCGTGGACCTAGTGAGCACGTACAAGTACTGGTCGACCAGTAAGTCAGGGCTGAACACGTGAGGCGACGCTAGAGTGTCCAAGTGCACGGCGTCAAATCCGTAAAGCTGCTTCGCCTTGGTGAAGAACGACAAGTCGTTTTTCTCGTGGCCTGGCACGTGATGCGCAAAGCTCACGAATGCCTGTGGGAATCATTAACAACACCCAACCGACCACAGCGTTAACGGTGATAGCGATGTCCCAAATACAGCAACTTCCCCGCTTACCTTCCCCCCAGGTGCCAGACACGAGTCGATGGACTGGAGCAAATCTTCGTGCTAGATAACAAAAAAAACGAAAGGACCAAGCGCCATGAGCCACCACGCCTTCTCCGTTGCAAATTATCAAAACGTACCAAGTGGTGGAGCCACAGACACTCAGCAACGACAGCCACATCGAATCGGTTCTTCGTCGAGTCGTCTCCAGCATCAGCACTTTCCGCCACTGGGTCGTCACAATCCTCGCCGGTCGTATCGAAAGCTTCCGACGCTGGCTCTGACGCCTCGAGGCACCTCAGCAGCCCTTTCGTCTCGCTACCCCACAAATGCCCCCGCACTTCGTGTCTCCCACTGCCCAGCAGATGTTCGTTGCGCTTGATGTTGGTCTCAATGTTCTTCAGCAACAGGTCGTTCGGGTAGTCTGCAGTGGAACAGCACCACAGTCAGGCATCTCTCCCACCAACCAGCCTCACCTGCCCCGAAGCAGCCTCACCCGTCATCACCGCCACCTCCGCTCCGAAATGCAGCGCCACAATCGACGGCAGCGCTCTACACCATCAGCAGCAAGTGAAAGCATCAGCACTCGCCAGTCCAGTCCAGTCCAGTCCAGTCCAGAGCTGCTGCTTCCGTGCGTGACTCACGACGCTGCGCCGAACTCCACGACACTCCGGCCCTTCACCAGCTGCGGGTGCTTGGCGAAATGCATGGCGATGAACCTCTAGATGGCAATTGCAAGGAGGAAATTAAAGAATTGGACCAAGTTTCCACGCTAAAAGCTCCGCCTTGACACACAAGCAACGCACGGCTCCGTTCCAGACGGCGCAGGCGAAGAGCGAGCCGGGGATTGCGCCGTCGTCGTCGGCCACGGAGATGCGGAAGCGGGGCGCCCAGTCCCCCACCTCCAGCTCCTGCACAAAGTCCTCCGGGTCGTACCCGTTGTCCTCGCCGTTCTGCTCGAACAGCGCCCCCACCACGTTGTCCTCGTCCATGATACAGTACCGGTGCAATACACGCATGCGGTACCAATGTACCAGTCCGAGCGGAACCCTGTACCCACTATTTGGCACAGGTAGCTACTCTGGTACACTGTACCCCCAATCCAATAACGGTGGGGGACAGCACCACTTGCAGCCACCTACCACCTGCACGTCCGAGGGCTCGCTTCACGCCGCGATATCTCCTCACCCAGGCGCCCGCCGACGCTCAACGGAGTCTCACCTTGCAGCTGTTCGTGTCCTCTCTGCGTCCACCCTCTCCTCACTTTCCATCTCCCCCTGCTCGCCCCGTAATCCATGGGGCAGCACTTCCTGTTCCACCGCGACCTGGTGGCGGCCACGGCCGTGCATCACGCGGTGCACGCGCGGCTCTCGAGCGACCAGCAGTCGGACCTGGTGC
>JAIKVD010001253.1:0-11870 GCA_024679075.1 Phytophthora uliginosa | reverse complement strand
AGCGCCACCCGGTCGGCCTGCTCGCCTTCAGCTCCTGCGCGGGCGTCATGGCGGGCTTCACGTCGCTCGCGACGAAGTCCGTCGTGGAAGTGACCAAGTCGGCGCTGGAGCACCAGGACTGGCTCGTGTTCCTGCACCCGTTCTTCCTGCTGCTCGTGCTCGCCATCCCCTGCGCGCTGGTGCCGCAGCTCTTCTTCCTCAACAAGGGACTCGAGTTCTTCGGCACGCTCAAGTTCATCCCGCTGTACCAGGCGTTCATTATCATCGGCAACATGGGCTGCGGGATGATCTTCTACAACGAGATGGCGAGCTACAGCTCGAACGCGCTCGTGTACTTCCTGGGCGGCATCATGATCACTATCTGTGGCGTCTGCGTCCTGCTCGTCAAGGTTGATTCTGCCGGCAATGGAGACGGCCGACGCTCAACAGCAGTGAAGGCAGTCGATCGACCGATGGATGAGCTGCTGGACCAGAAGAGCAAGGACAAGGAAAGGTTCGAGACGGACTTCACCTTCCAGCAGATGCAGTGGGCGACGGAAGGGGGTGACCCCAAGAAGAACGAGCTGCGCGCATTCCGCGACTTCAGGGAGTGCCAGGAGGCGATTGTCGAGCTGTTGGTGTCCGCGCACAAGTCGATTTACTACTCGACCTTCTTGTGTGATTTCACCCAGGTCCTCCACACCACAAATGAGGGGCACAAGGACAACACGTTCGTGTCACTGCTGCGTGACGCTGTGAATCGAGGCGTCGACGTGCACATTTTGTACAACCCCGTGCGCGACTACGGGACCAACTCGATTGCCGACCTACGCCTCATCTTGCCGCCAGAAGTGCACTTCGCCTGCTCGGTCAGCGACCTTGGCCCGAGCTGGTTTACGCGATACCTGTCCAACAACTCGAGGTACGCGTTCCACCACCAGAAGTACTTGTGCATCGACGAGGAGACCATCATGGTCACGGGCTGCGATGTGAACACGGAGCGTGAGGGATGGCTGCGTAAGAACCATCTCGGGTACTATTGGCACGAACTCAGTGTTGTCTGCCGCTGTACGTCGGATATGGTCAGATGGATCCACGCTAACCACGAGCCAGCGGAGAAGAAGCGCTACTACGATCAATTCATGGAGTCGCCCCCGTTCCCTCTGGTGTCTGGTGGCTGGAGAGAGGAAAACTGCATGGTCAACATGATCATGAATGCCAAGCACTCCGTGCAACTGGAAAGCCAAATCATGATCTCTGGCGGCTCGCTGCAACACAACCGCATCTGTCCTGCTATCGTGGTACGTATTAGCGAAGCGCATCGCAAGGGAGAACCGTTCCACGCGCTCATTCTGACGAACGCAGCTCAGAAAGATGAACCATCGTTCCTGGCTCGTACGTACTGCACACTTTCCATTCAGTGGTCGCTCGAGCAGCTAGAGGACTGTGCGCTAGCGTACGGCCTCACGTTGGATGAGCTGTGGCAGCACCTTCAAGTCGGCCGCCTCGAGCACGACGGCGTGCTGATCAAAGTGCATTCGAACATCCTCATTGTGGACGGGAAGTACGCGCTGAGGTCGTCGTCGAATCTGGCCGACCGCAGTCTTAGTGCGCGTCCGAACGACACCGAACTGGGTCTCCTCTTTTCGGGGCCGTGCGTGAACAAGCTGCAGCAAGACCTTCTGAACATGTACTTGGGTACGACAGGCGAGACGTACTCGTGGACTCGAGTGTTCGAGAGCATCAGGGGTACACCGATAGCCAAGCCAACCGGAGTCATAAAGCCGTTGGAGAAGAAGACGTGGAGTCCTGTGTTCACGTGGTTCATGATGAACGTTTTCATCTACCTGAGTGAAGGCGCCACAGGCGGCCGAGTCAAGGTGACGTACGAGACCACGGTCATTGGCGAAGACAGACACGAGTTCGAGACCTAAGAGTGCTAGAAAGATATTGCTGGGGATACTGCGATTTACTTTGAAGTGTTTGGATTGCATGCAATAAACTGGCTAATAGCCCATTTCCTTGATGAGGGTTTTGTAGCTCGCTTCTTCGTGCGCGGTCGTCTTCGTCTCTACTGCTGGCGCCGATCTGGACACGACAAAGAACCGTCCGTGTTAGCTCGTAGATGAATCAACGCGAAAACTGCAGCAACTCACGTACGTCTTCTTCGAGGGCAGCTCCAAGCCTAAGAGTTCTAGTAGCTCATTTCGCGCAGTGCGCACCTGGGAAATCTGTGGGTATGAAAGAATGCCGTCAGTTGACACGGTGCCGTCTTCTTGAATCTATCGGAGTTATAACTTACCGAAGCGTCCCATGCAGTGTCACTCAAGATTTCGACCACGGCATCGTACTAAAGTAAAGGTACAGCACGTCACACACATCAGCACATGAGACACAACATCTGGGCACGCGCATCAACGCCACTAACCTTCTCCTCGTCCACGATCTCATCGTGAAGGAGCAATCGCGTGTAGAGTTTTTCTGCAGTCAGCTTCCGCACCTTGGGGAACTTGTGGCCGAGGAACAGCACGAGAGCTCGCAAAGTCTTGGTTTCTGTCTCGCGGTCACTTGGAAGTAGCCCAATAAGCACACTAATCGCAGCACTAAGCTTCGGAACTGCCGTGCATTTCTGGATTTCGTCGCGCAGCGCTGTATACAACCGTTCTCCAAAGTCGGTTGAAGATGCAGCACTACCATCTTCCGTTTTCCGTTCTTCAAACAAAAAGCGTAGCAGGTTAGACTCCAGCAGCAGCGCCATCGTCTTCATGAGGGGAACCGTAACGCGGTCGTCCTGGTGGTGTCGTGTCAGCAGTGTCACCAAGAAAAAGCTGAACCGACTAAGCAATCCAAAATCTTTTGCCTGCAAGTGTGTGCGCACCCACTTGAAAAGAGCACTCTTGGAAGCCTTTACGACACTCTCAGTCAAACCACCCACGCTGATAACAAGACCCGCAGCCACTTCCTCCATGAATTCCGGGATATCCATCATCTTCACGACCAGCGGAAACGTATCGTGAGCCATGGACCAGTTCACTGTCAGGTTAGAGGGGAATATCTGGTTCTCGAGATGGAAACGGTCTGGGATGCCGTCAACACGAGGATTGGTTGAATGTAGCAATTGAAACAAAATACTTCCTGCCGTCGTCCTCATGTGGTCAAGTTTCTCGGCTAACTGCTTTGCCAACGCTCCGAACTGTAGACAAACACATGAATAACGTACAGGTTAGTTTGAAACAACGAGCGATCCACAAGTAGTAGAGCAGCTTACAACTATGCCCACAAGATCCGGAGATAAACGTCGAGCAAATGGCATTGAAGATGCTGAATTCGACCTCTTGTCCTTTGCTGCAAGTTGAGTGCGGTCAGCGATGTCCGGGATCTGGAAACCCGTGCTGCCACCGCCACCTTGAAGATTACCGCCTGCGTCCACAGACAACCTCTTTGCATGAAGTATCCCGACTCCATTGGGACCAAAGTAATAGTAACCCAACGTCGGCTTCTCAAATCTAACATAGCATAACGGGCCCGAGTCCGACATACCGCTGATTTCTTCGATTTTGCGCTTTCGTTCCGATAATCCGTCAACAATCACGCCTTGGCCGTACTCCGTCCTCGCAACCGCCCCAACAAGGCGAAAGTGCTGGTTTTGCGCGTGCGTGCTCTCACCAAGAAGCAGCTTCTCCAAGCCCAGCATTGCTTCTTTGCGAACCCAGGAGCCGACATCTCCACGCTCGTCTAGCCGATAATCTTGATGGATACATCGGACGAGCGTCTGGGCTACCACGTCCTCCATGCCGTTGAGATCGACTTCGGCTGGCGGTCGAGAACTCAGATCTACTAGCGCTTGAACGGCTGCCACCCGACTTCCGGGATCCTCGTCTTCTGTCGCAGGTTCCTGAAGCGATGCAGATCGAATCACAGCACCCAATACCTCCTTTACGCAAGGTTGGACCAATTCTTTTGCCGCAACTCCCACAGCACGTAGAAATCCTCGCCGTGCAGCAACGTTTGGGTTTGGTACCTCGACCGATGCACCGTTTTCCTTGGAGGCTACCATGATTCCGGAGCTGATGTATCGCGGTATCAATTCCTGCATGTATTTAACATGGGCTGGACTACCTTTCTCGAATATCCTCGGGCAGTACTGAGCTGTAAAAGCACCGAAGGCATCAATAGCTGCGTCACGGACACCTTCAGTCGGGTGAACAAAGCACTCTTCAAGCATTGACAAATACTTTTTCACATGAGCAAACCCCAGGCTCAATCGGGAATTTGATATCACCTCAATCACATTGCATACACCAGTCCGGATCATCTCACCACCGCGCCCACGGAATAGACGCCGCTTATCCACCTCAATCGCCAGCATCTTAACCTTCTTCTGCAGCTCTCCATCAATAAATACTGGCACCTGGGCTAGGCAGGTTAGCAGCTCGGCGATACTGATCACTGCACCGTGTCGAACTATCACCTCGGCATCAGGAGATAGAGCAGAAGCCAATAGTCTAGGGAAAAGCCGTGTCATAGCGTGTGGCGGGTCCAACGCTCCAACCTTTCCAAGTGCCGAAGCAGCGAGGCTACGAATTTGGACGTCCCAGTGCACAATCTTTGACTCGATGAGATGTTCTAATAGCGCGTACCGATATTCTGGATACTTCGCAACGAACACACTCACATCCAAGTATGCATGGCGCAAATTCGCCACTGAGAAATAATCGGCTTTGGTGAGTAAATCAATGCCATTTGGAAAGTTCGTCTGGCCTTGTCGCCCAACGTTCTCTTGAAACGCCGCTGATGCAGCTCGGCGACAATTCAGTTCGCGATCAAATACGCAGTTGACAAGCATCGCAGGCGCAAGAACTTGCTTTAGCCAAGGCAACAGCAACGAGGGTTCGTAGGCTCGCGCAAACGACCAGCATGCATAGCACGCTGCGTCACGTACGTGAGAGCCAACACTATACGTACCTTTGCGAATGTCGTACTTCAAAGCATTAGCGACGCATTCAACCGCATCAGGGAGTCTCTGGGGTAGCAACACACCGCGGCGTGCAAGCTCTGCTAGCGCTAGGCTTGCTCCATGCCAAGCTCCATCCCCCTCAGTAGCCACGAAAAGCTCAAGCACAGATTGAACTATATCGTCGGCAAACTCGTAGGGTAGGCGCCCAGTGATTCGACCAATTCCCTTCGCAGCCGACCACCGCACCACTGTGTCTTTGTCGCGCAATCCGCACAAAAGCACTTCAACTATCTGCTCAAGCTGTTCCACCACTTCAAACGTATCATCATCTTCGTCGTCGTCAGAAATATTTTGCGGACGACTTGGCGTAGAAGCGGCGGAGTTACCAGCAGTCAGCCCCAAAGACTGCATGTTAAGTTCCAGCGACCGCAGACCTCGACTGTAGCGCCACGAGCGAACCTTGGGCGGCAAGTAGAGCAGCCCCAATCGCTGCACTAGCTTCACGCTGAGCTTCCGGTGCAACGTGCTGCTACTGGGTCGGTCCGACCGTGCATTATCCTCCGTGAGATGAGCCACAAGCTTCATCATGGTGGCAAAGTAAATGCGGCTGGCCTCGATGTGCAGCTCTCGGGGTGAGTTCTTGGCAATATGCGCCAGACAAAGCATGATCCCCGTCACCTTGAACTGCAGCACGCGCATGTCCTTGCCTTCCGAGGCAGTCGCGAGCTCTCTGTTGGCCCAGTTCAAGAACTGCGTCAGGTAGTGCTGCTCCATATCTGGTCGGCTCAGCAGTCGCGACAAGCACACCGCCGCCGCGACCTGCGTCGCTCCTGGGTCACTCAGATAATCCTTGCAGAGCGTGACGATGTTCGACACAATGGAGATGGCCCCGTTCGTGCTCTCGCCGGCGCTAGTGGGAGAGGACGAGTCGATGGTGGTGAGGTCGAACGGCACGAGACACAGCATCGAGAGCCACAGCAGCAGCACGTAGCGCGTCTCCCACGCTGAGTGGTCGGTGCGGTCCTGCGACTGCAGCAGCTGCAGCGTGGGCTCGAAGTCGTTCACCTCGTGCGGCAGCAGCTTCACCACCGTCTTGTAGCCGCGCACCTTGCACAGGTGGTACACGACCTGGAAGAGCTTGTGCAGCCTCGGGTTGCGGTACACTTGGCAGGGGAAGGCCACGCCCTCGGCGTCAGCTCCAGCTTGAGCCCTCTCGGCCATGACCCGCTTGATCTCCTTCACTACGGGGTCCAACAGCTCGTGCAGATAAGGGTCCAGGAGGTGGGACTGCTCCAAGTACTTGTCCAGCTGCGGAATTGCAGAATTATGCCAAAAGCAGAATTATGCCAGAAGCGGAGTTAGATGAAGAATTATTTAACGAAAAATGCAGCAAAGTCAGCGGCTGCGGGCGTACAGTGTTGGTGACAGAGCAGTGGGCGGCCAGGAAGTCGCGGTCCACGTTGCTCTCGGGCGTCGGCAGCCGCGTCTGCGTCATCTTCTGCAGCAGGTCGCGCACATGCTCGCGCTCCTCGAAGAAGCGCCTCTCGCTGCAGCTGTCGCCCTCCAGCGGCTCTGCAGACATGACGCTGATAGGCTGGCGTCTTGGCCGAGCGTGGAATGGGGCGCTGGAGACGCACGGAGATACGGCGCGTGAGCGGCGGCGGCGATCCTTTCGCAATGGGTCGTACTTCGAAGTACATATTATATTTTTGTTTACGGGTCCCGTAAACAAAAAAATATAATACAAGCCTCCGTGAAAGTAAAAAAAAAAAGGTTGGCTGGAGCAGGCTCAACACGAAATTCGTGGTGAGCCTCGTGTCACGAATACAGTATGAGAAATAAAAAACTAAACTCCATATATCGAGTTAGTGTTTTTATTGAATAATATATATAGATAATATAATGCAAAACTTTGCTGTCAAGCTTTACCTGCCAAACTATTTTTAATTACGGACTCCATCTCGATCTCAATTTTTTTTTCAGCCGACGCCATTGCGGACGATGGCGCAGCGTGGGGCAGCATGGACGGAAGACGACGAGCTGGAGGTAAAGCAGTCGCTCCACCAGAAAGAGGCGATCACGGCCCAAATGATCGGCATCATCTCGGCGCGTCTCAACTCGCTGCAGACGACAGGTCTGCAAGGGTACAACCGAGTGTGCTGATCGAGGTGTTTGACGCACTAACTGGGCAGCTTTTGACAATGGTCACAGCGAACAACCGTAAACACGGGCTCGAGTGCGACCTGCGCGTCAACTCGGACTACTGCTCCAAGATGGTCCCTCCACTCGTGGACACGCTGGAAAGTCGAGGTGCTGCAGCTGCCAAAAGCAGAGCCATATCGTCGACTACACTGGCGAGCAACCAAGCCATGCTGGAGCGACTATTTGGGCCAGATGAGAAGACTCGAGCACACGCGGTACGAGGTTTTTCGCAGCAAATTTTCGCTGGCTTGGTCGTCGATGTACTAACATTCCATTGCTTCCGCCAACCAGCAAGTGCTCAAGAAGAAGAAGCTGGAGGTTCACAAGGGCGATAATAGACGAAATGCGCGTGGACAGATTGAAAAGCAACTGCAGGCGAGTATCGAAGGTCATATCACTCGAACGGTGGAGAGTTTCGTGTATGGGATGAATGATGGGGATTTCAACACTGGCGGGGCGACGAATATGAGAAGCAGCGTATACATGAGCACCAACTTGCTGCTGCTACACACGTTCGAGCGGATCCACACAAACCACGGTCGGCGGAATTTCAAGCGCTTCTTACTATCCGAGTTGTCGGGGGCCCTCTTTGAAGAAGTCTTCTGGCTGGTCTTCTGCCATTTCTACCAGAAAAACTCGTTGGCACAGCAGCGAGCACTCGCAGACGAGATCAGCTCAAAGTACGTCAAAATGGTAGCTGCACTGCGCGGGAATATGGACTATCTTTTCCGCGTTTACCCGTACGCCATCGCCAGTGCTGTCTGTTGGGGGTTCCACTACCTCTTTCCAGGCTCTCGCCACCTCTACACGCCGGAGTTCAAGAACGACGTCTACCTCTTCGTGTGCCAATTGTTGCTTGGTCTTAAGATAACACCAGCTTCGGTGCAGTCCATGCGACGGCAATATTTTCCCGAGGAAGTCGTGGACGATGTGGGCGCCAAGATTAAGCCTATTGGCAAATTAGCAGGTTCTGCATCTGCTGGAGCGATAGTCGACGGTACCATCGCAGGAGGTAGTTCGGCGAGAAATGCTGGTTTTACTGAACTTTCTCATCTTCCAAGGCTTCTATCGCCTCAAACCTCTCAATCGCTTGCAAAGTCGGCCAGTGAATCGTCCTATCTGGATAAATTAGCGATCGGGGACAACAGTATCACCAAGATTCTGGAATCGCCGGCTACGCCAATTCCGAATGCTGATCTCGACGACGAAGATGGTTTCGGTACAGCACACCGCTTTCGGCGCCATCAGCAGCGGGCTCTTTTCAACGCGGCTCAGTTGAGCCCTCTAATGAAGCAGTACTTCCGTTCACCAACCAGAAATGCCAAGAAGGCCAGCTTCGTGCTGCGCACCACTCCATCCGCTGACTGCGTCGTCGGTGGGGAGGAGACATACCACAAATTGTAAGTGACCGAATCGTAGCGTGTGCAACCGTGGCATCTCTAACTAACTGGTCGTTGATGCTCCTGTTGGGTCTATTCCAGCTATCGGCGCAAACCACAAAAGGGTTACGCGGCTGAAGCCCAGCGACAACACGAGAAATGCATGCGAGAGGTTCAGAAGGAGCAGCGCGACACCAAGCGCGAAATCGCTGCGCTGCACGAAACACGGGACCTCGTGCTCGGCAGCGGGAAAAAGGCATTGCAGGCGTATTGCACCGTTTTAATGAGCCGGAAACATGTGAGTGATGAAGAAGATGTGGCCCCGACCGCGACAGGATCCCCGGGGATAATAACGAACCAGTAGAATTATGAGGATCAACCGACAAACAGCGCCTGACCCAACAAGAAACATGCTATCCTGACTTTATTGCTCATGATCGGCTTGAAAAATAACTTAAGTACGTCAGCAGCAGCGACGTCACCTGTGTGCGTCACCGAATTCAGTAATCGATTTTCGTCCAATCCCCGCGACTTCATCCGCCAATCAGCGATCGGATCTCGTGACAAGCTGGTCAAAAATCGAGAAGAATCGGCCGGCGCAAGATGGCGGCGAACCTGGAGGCGATGGTGGCGGAGCTCAAGCGCCTGGCGCCGCGGCTGCGTGACTACGAGCCAAGCGACGAGTCGTGGCAGCAGGTGCGTTTGCCGTGCAATTTCCTCGTCGCCCGGCGTCTTGGAGGGCGCTGGAAGCCGACGACCAGTGTGTCAATCGCTGTCCGGACGCGTGCCATGGTCTAACGCGAGTGTTCTCGTGCTCCATTGGCCCGTTCCCATTGGCTGCAGGCTGAGAAGAAGGCGCTGGAGGCTCGCGACCAGGTGGAGGCGCTGCTGCGATCGGCTGAGGGGGTGGCGCAGCTGCGGGGCAGCGGCGCGTTGCAGGACATGAAGAGTCTCGTGCCGGACGTAAGGCTGCTCGTGGATGGGAACAAAAGGAGAGGAGGGGAGGGGAGGACGGAGATGCTTATGTGGTGCTGAATGCGTTGCAACAGGTGACGCGCGAGGAGATCGCAGAGCTTAAAGTGTCGGACTTCGTCCTGGGCATGATCTTTGAGAAACCCTTTGCGGTGTTCGAGCGCGTGTACCGCGGATTCGGCGCGGAGGTTGGTGGCGTCTTGCCGTTATTTCTATCGAGTTGTTAGATGTCAGTGATGCAATTGTATTGATGGAAGTGTGGTGGTTGGTGTGTCTAGTACGCGAAGGAGCTGTCGAGCGAGGCGCGCAAAAGCTCGAACCTCATCAAGTCCTCCTATGTGAGTGGCATGTATTTAGCAGAGCACCTTAATCCGCGCTTGTATTTAATCTGTACTCTATCTATCCAACTGGGTTTGTAGGTGTACGGCGAGATTCTGTTCTTTCCGTTCGCTGACATAATTCGCTGGGTGGCTCCGTCACTTCCGGAGTTTCCTATCTTCTACGACCTGGTACGTTTCCAACATTGAGAATGGACGGCTGCGCTAACTCGCAAGTTTAACTGAAATGACGTATTGTTGTTGCATTCAATAGGGATCTGGCACTGGCAAAGCGGTGATTGCGGCCAGTTTGGTGCATCCATTTGACCAGGCTATTGGCATCGAGTTGCTGGAGGTAAGTTATTAGTGTTGTGGAGAGCAACACGTCTACGATTTGCTCTTACCTGTCTCGCTATTGCACGCAGCCTTTGGTGCATTGTGCTGAAAAGCGGAAGGCTGCTCTAGGAAAGATGAAGACCCCGCTGCTGAAGACGGATATCGACTTCATTACAGGCAGTCTTCTGACGACCAAGTGGGAGGATGGCGACGTCGTGTTCTGCCACGGCACTTGCTTCAATGACAAGTAAGTGTTTAAATGTTTTGTTGGTACAAGACGGGAATGCTAACGAATGACTTCGGTGCTTTTTAGGGAATGGGCTCAGATTTCTCTGGCAGCTGAGAAGCTCAAGCAGGGGGCGTTTTTCATCTCAACGACGCATGTCCTGCGTACGGGTCTGTTTGAAGTGGTCAAGAGCGTCAATTTCGCGATGAGCTGGGGGACGGCTACCGTCTACATTCACGTACGTTAACAAAAGAGTGTTCGTTGTGCTGCGCTGTCGATTTTGGAACTAACGTTTCTTATCAACAGCGTCGGCGCAAAATTGGCCGCTGGGCTGCCCAAATGCTGCGAGGTGGCCACTCCACACGGACCGATCTCCTCCAGCAGCAGCAGCAGTCATCAAACCAAGAGAAGGAAGAAGGCAAGGCTACACCAGCTAGTGATGACATAAAATGGCCAGCAAGGACGAGTGAGCTGTTCAGATAAAGCTGAAGCGGGCACCTATACTGCAGTGTCTGATAATGCAGGCTGTAATACAGAAGCGTTCTGCTAGCTTGTCTTAGGTAGTCGGTGTTCTTGACCTGAAGTGTCTTTAGCCGAAATACACTGTCAAACACGTTTCCGTGACCTGGCGGCTTAACCACGCCGGTGCAGTTGAATATACCAGTCATAGCTAAAAAAAAATGTGCGGGGTGTACAGCGGCGATCCATAGCAATGAAGTATTAAAGTATTTACTGCAATACTATATAGCACCATATCCCTTCATCTTCGTCGCTGTAGATGCCACTGGTGGCATCGCTTCGGAGGCATTTAGAACAGTAAATTACTCGAGTACACTGCAGTAAACCACAGCGATCGAACTTTCACCAAATAATATTAATACCTGTCGTCAGTATGCGTCACTGCAGAGGAAGGTGTACCCATTTCGGTAAATTGCTTTCATAGGTGTCGTCATCCTGTTGCTCGAGCTGAAACTCATGCTTCACTTCCTAGGTATCGAGTTCGCTTCGGTGGACTCTCACTTGACTACGACGCCGTGCCAGTTACGCAGACGGTTCTCGGTAGTTCGTCTGCTGCGCCGCGTTCTTAAACCTGCAGGTGCAGCAACAGTTGTACAGTCAGTACTGCTTCCGGCCAGTTCACTCCGGCGCAGGGGCAGGCACGCACACGCCGTTGAAGATGCGCGTCATGGAGGTGACCTCCTCGTCCGTGCGCGCCATCTTCTCCACGTTCTGCGCCAGCAGCGCGACCGACGCGTGCAGCTCCATCAGCTGCGCTGCCAGCGCCGCGTACGCCTCCGTCTTCTCCTGGTCCATGGCAGCAATGGCCTCTTCCAGCTGCGAATGAAAATCCGTATTTACACCACTGTAATCCATATTTACTTAGTTTCCCGTATGTAGTCTGTACCCATGTCGAACGTCAAGTCAGTCGGTTGGTTGCTGGTCATTCGCCGACTTCCGCTGCCATCATGAAGGACGAAGACGACTTCCGGCTGTCCAAGGCC
>JAIKVD010001252.1:0-11880 GCA_024679075.1 Phytophthora uliginosa | reverse complement strand
ATCCGCGGGGCGTCGCCGTCTTCTCCTGGCTGCGGGACGCGCTCGCGGGGCGCTGCCGCTCTGCTGTGGGTACATACAGACACGACAGAGGTCAGACATATAGACGCGGACAGGGAGCCGCGGCAGGACACTGGAGCTGCGCGTACCGGACGGACTGCTGCTCTTTTTGCATAACGCGGAATAAGGATTTTCCCAGCCCGAAAAGGTGTGGGGTCGAGAAAATCGAGATGAGGTGAATCGAGAGTGAATCGAATTCGAACAAAAAAGAAAACTGGCCGCATGGCGCGCTTCAAGACCTCGGCTTTAGCGTCGCGACATAATCAATGTTCGTATTGCGATATGAATTCAAATATAGAAAGTATAAAATTGATAGATGAGGTTCTTAAACAAAGGGTAATATGGCACAAAAGTTGTAGTGTGTGCCACACCAAGCTACAATTGGCGGACCACAGCCTGGTTCCGAGAACCTTCTTCAACTGCTTGTACAGGTAGAAGAGCCCCACCGCAACACTTTGCCAACATTGGCCACAAAACAAAAACAGCACATGTTGTGGGGGGTTGTCTTCGCCGCTCACGGCATCGGCGATACATTTGCTTTTGCGTTCGCCGGTATCCCTCCGAACGGTGCATCGCATACCGGTGAATTGGTTCGCGCCCCAAAATCAGCGAGCTGAAACCCGAGAAGGCAACTCGCGTTTACCGTGGATACTTCTGCTTGATTCATCCCAATTCGTTCTCGTGCATGCAACAAGATGATGCCGCTTCTGCAAATTTGAAGGCGCTGAGCAATTTTCCAGCCCCAGCGCTCACTTCGGGAGCAGGGGTTAGTACTGTAGTACTTGCTGAAATAGTATGAATCGGTAATACTACTACCCGATTTTCTGGGGTAGTAATGATACTACCATATACATTCAGTGAGGTGAAAATTGCAGGCATATCGCAAACGAATCCATCTGTACGCGGGGAATCGCTGCGACGCGACTTGTTTCCTGCGGACATTCCGACGCTGGCAATCCTTTGCGGAGCCCCTCGCTACTATGTAGCGAGTCGCTAGCAGCGCAGTCGGTGGTCGAGCTGCGGATACGGTAACACGCCGTCTTCTTTTCATCCTGCAAACCGCCAAGCAACGATCGCCTGAGTCCGCTGTGCATTCAGACTCCAGAGAACATGACAGCCACCTCATCGGAGTTTCTCCTCGCTGACCGCTCTGCCGAGCTAAGGAGCATCCCTGCGTGGATAACGTCGAGTTTGTCGTCGACCACTGCTTTCCCGCCGACGCTCTGCCCGAGAGATCGGAATAGCCGACGCCAGAACAGCACAGCGCGGACTCTTGCCTTGATGGTCGTTGGCAAAGGGGGCCAGTACCAATCACCTCGAGACGCGCTCACAAATCATGGAGAACGAGGTTTCTCCAACGGCCCGGAGCTGTTGCTACCAGAAAGATGCTGCTGGCCACACACCACTGACCCCGCTACTGTGGCCGGGCTCCGCAGCTGCGATGGAGGGTCACTCGCTGAATTGCGGTGCTGCTTTTCGCCAGTAGCTCGGCAGCTCCTAGCAGGAAGTTGAAGCAGTTGAAGCTGATTGAGAATCGGAATTAGTATAAGACATGGCTACAGCGGACGGAGCATGGAAAAGCGTCACAAGTCACAGGTCGATCCTCCGAGGAGTCCTCGTCGCAGCAGCGCGCCACAGGTACCTCTTCGTCGCAGCAGTCAGTGTACCTCATTTGGAGATCAGAGCGAAGGCAGTCACAGCGATGGCAGGATCTGGGGCGTGTGTGACCCCGACGTGCGGCAAGAGCGGCTCGCTCGTGTGCCCTACATGCAAGAAGTTGGGCATCCCGCCGGCCATGAGCACCTTCTGCTCGCAGGAGTGCTTCAAGGGCTACTGGTCCTCACACAAGGCGCTGCACAAGATGTTCACCCAGGCCATCGCGGAGGAACAGGCGCGCACTGAGCATGCGTCGCCCTTTGACGGCTACGAGTTCACGGGCAAGATGCGCCCCGGCGAGGTGTCGGAGACGGTCAAGGTGCCCGGGAACATTAACCACCCGGACTACGCGGAGACGGGAATCCCCGAGTCGGAGCAGCGCGCCAGGCGCGAGAGCAAGAGCATCCCCGTTTACACCCCCGAGCAGATTAGGGGCATTCGCGAAGCCTGTCGCCTCGGTCGCGAGGTGCTGGACATTGCAGGCAAAGCCCTGCGTCCTGGCGTCACAGGCGACGAAATCGACAAAATCGTCCACAAAGCCTGCATGGACTGCGGCTGCTACCCGTCGCCGCTCAACTACAACCACTTCCCCAAATCGGTCTGCATCTCGGTGAACGAGGTCATTTGCCACGGTATCCCGGACTCGCGTTCGTTTGAAGATGGAGATATCGTTAACCTCGACGTCACGGTGTACAAGAACGGCTATCATGGTGATCTGAACGAAACGTTCCTGGTGGGTAACGTCGATGAAGAAGGCGTGCATTTGGTTAAGACCACGTTCGAGAGTTTGGCTGCGGCAGCGAAAATTATTCGTCCTGGCACGATGTTCCGTGAACTGGGCAAGCACATCTCGGCTGTTGCCAATGGGGAGGGATTCTCGGTTGTGAAATCGTACTGTGGGCACGGCGTTGGAACGCACATGCACGCTATTCCAGATATTCCTCACTACGCGAAGAACAAGGCTGTTGGCATCATGAAGCCAGGCATGATCTTCACGATTGAGCCGATGATCAACGTCGGTACGTGGCGTGACCAGACGTGGCCTGATGAATGGACGTCCGTGACCAGGGACGGTTTGCGCTCGGCGCAGTTCGAGCACACGTTCCTTGTGACGGAGGCTGGCTACGAAATCCTGACCGCGCGCGAGAATGAGCCGGTGATGGAGTGGAGTCAGGATAAGCTGCAGCGCCCGCTCTAAACGTGACGTGGTGAGTGAAGCAACACATGTACTTTAACTTGAGACTTAGTCTTCAACCGTCAACGATGTTGTACATGCGTGTTTTCATCTTCGCATCCAATACTCATGAGTGTAAAACTTTCGTTGTCGGAGCTGCTCCACGGCGTAGATACTACAGGCATAGTAACCTAGTGCTCCTGCCACCAAGCCGAACCCAAGGCAATTTGTGAGTCTGTACGAATAAAGAGAGTAAGCACCCTTTACGAGAACGCCATCACCTTACCTAGTTTGTGAATGCTGGAAAGCACAGTGTACCCTCGCGCGTGCCAAATGTCCACGTGGGCAATCCCCGACGAAAGTAAACGCTGCCTCGATAATAAAACAACACGATCATTCACGAGATCGTCAAGATCGACTTTGGGGGCATCTACTACGAGCACCTGCCCTCGGGCGAGCTCTACGTAAAACCCATAGTATCTCCACGAGCTACAGGCTGCGTACCACTCGAGCGACGCCCAAGATGACCGTTAGTGTGATGTAAAGCATCTGAGTGAGCAAAACTGCGCGGAACTGCGTGTACAGTAGGCCAAAGAGGCCACTGCGAAACAGGAACGTGCCACCAAGCATTACGAGAAGATTGGCTAAAGCTGTGATCTGGAGCAGAACTTGCACACTGCACGATTCACAGAGTAGCTCAGCTCAACGGAGAGGTTACGTATGACCTCAAGGATTGTCAACTTCACTTACAAGGTGACTATTGTGTCGCTGCTATTGTCTGATGCGTCCTGTCCCGGCAAGTCCCCGTACTCGATGGATGAATTGAGTCCAACGTCAACGAGGTACAAACTGGCAGCTATCGCAGCATTGACGCCGAAGAACGGCGGCAGCTCAGCGCCGACCTTCATGCAGCTGGCGAGTGCGTCTGTTCAAATCAACGTAATATTCATCGGTAACATAACGTTGGTTATTTACTTTGAAAACAACCTTTTGGCGCCATTTCCTCGCCGCCGTCCAGCAGGGAAGAGGCGAACGGGACGGACGAGGAGTGACGCACGCCACGCAGTCGCTATGGGGATCTCAGGCCTACTGCCAGTGCTCAAGAGCATCACGGAGACCAAGTCCATCGAGGAGTACAGGGGCCGCACCCTCGCCATCGATGGCTACTGCTGGTATGGCGCGCGTGCCACTGCACAGAAACAGTGTGGAACGGAGGAACGTTGTTTCTTACCTGGTTCTTTGCTGTCCAGGCTCCACCGCGCCATTTACTCGTGCAGCCAGGAAATTTGTCTCGGCCAAGAGACTGACAAGTGTGTAAATGTTGCAGCTATGATACGGTAAAGTTTCGAGCTACAGCAACGAGGCCATTGACACGTTTCCTCTGCTGCACAGATATGTGACGTACTTCATGGATCGGATCACTACGCTGCTCCACAACGGCGTGACTCCTTACGTTGTGTTCGACGGAGGTCCTCTCCCGATGAAGAAAGGCACGGAGGAAGAGCGACGCAAGTCTCGACAAAAGAACCGAGAACTGGGCGTACAACACTACAACAACAAGCGCTTCAGTGAGGCCCGCAAGTGCTTTGTTCGAGCTGCAGATGTGTCGCCTTACATGGCTCATCGAGTTATCCAGGTGAGGTTTTGCTCGACGCTTTACAGTTTTTTATTAGGGGGGATTTACTCATTGGTTTTGTGTTGACTTGAGCAGCAACTCAAGGCGCACAACGTGCTGTACGTGGTAGCCCCGTACGAGGCAGACGCTCAGCTGGCCTACCTGGTGAAGAATGGACTTGCGGACGGTGTGATCACGGAAGATTCGGATTGCCTTCCATTCGGATGTCAAACTGTGCTCTTTAAAATGGACCGCGACAATGTTGCACAGGAAATCCAAGCCGTCAACCTCAAGAAGAACAAGGGGCTGAGCTTTCACATGTTCACAGAGCAAATGGTGCGAGATGGTTGTTCTTAAGCGGGTCCTTTGCGTGGATGCAGCGCTAATTTGTGCTGGCCGTATTTGAATAGTTCCTCGAGATGTGTATCTTTTCAGGTTGTGACTACTTACCAAGTATTCCTGGCTATGGCCTGAAGAAAGCTTACACTGCCATAAAGCAACACGGGTCTTTCACTAAGGTGCGTTCGCAAGACTCGAGTCAGAGAATCGGTACTTAGGCTGATTCCTCGATTTCATCAGATCATTCGTGCGTTGCGTCTCGAGGGAAAAGTTCGCGTCCCTGTGTCTTATGAGGATGACTTCAGGAAGGCGATCTTGACTTTCCGCCATCAGCGGGTGTATTGTCCCAAGAAGAAGGTCTGCTCACCCTCCCCGTTCAATACGCGTTGATATGCCTTGCGGGGGCTAATGGGCGATATTGCTGTTGATTGTATTTCTGATAGGAATTGGTTCCACTAACCCCGATTCCGGCAAATCTGCTCGAAACTGACACAACAATGGACTTCGTAGGCCCTATGATAGACAGTGATGTTGCACAGGCAATCGCAGATGGAGATTTGGATCCTATTACCATGAAGCGATTCCCCATCTCAGCACCACTCCCACGCCGCAGCTACATTCAGCCCAGTGCCCCGCGAGTGAGCCAGAAGCCACCGGCACCTCCAGTCAAACGAAAGGATGCGATCACCGCATTCTTTCACGCCTCAGAATTTGCTGCAGCTGCCGTGTTCAACGCCCCACGATCAAGTCCAGCTCCTGTGAAAAGAAAACTCCCGCCGTCCTTCATGGACAAATGGGCATCCAGAGTATCATCACCGAAGGACAAGAATGCTCGAGGAGATGATGGGATTGATGCGGTTGCAAAACCTGCTGCAGCGAGCCCACTCGTGACAAGTCGTTTTTTCGGTGGCAAACCCACGAAAATGTCACCACCAGACGAGTCGGTGAAAAAAAGCATTCCTCGCTCTCTGGGTCCCTCATCTGATGAGTCATCGGTATATCAAAGCCAGGAGCCTCGAGGGGTCGATGTCGCAAGAAACATCTCCTTTGATCCGATGAACGATAAGGTTATACGTTTGCCGATTGCTCAAGGCAATAGCGTCTCGAAGGAAAACCAAGCGTCAAATTCCCAGGAAACTCCGTCCAACCGTGTTCCGCCGGTAAAAGAGACAGCATTTTCGAGGATGATGCGTGCCGGTTCGATGCTTCAGCAGCACAAGCTGAAAAAACGGAAGATCTCCGGACCAGGATATCGCAGTGGGAAGTTACGCGCCGCACACCAGACTCCGCTCTCAAGTCGCATGGGACAATTTGCGTTTACAGGCAACATCAAAGCGGACAGTCCTCCGAGTACGACCTGTGACTTGTCGGCTGAGGAGCAGACAAGCGTTGATAGTACACCGAATCACGTTGACCAGCCGGAAGAAACGCCAACACCCTCGAACCCCGAAGATGGGGCTGACATCGTTTCTAAAGCGATCGCCAGCACACTGGACCAGCAGCATACCGGTATGAGCACAACTGTTATTGATGATGTCCCAGAAAGCGCTGCGGTGTGTTTAGCATCTACACCGAGATCATCATTTGATCGGTTCCGCTTCCGCCAGTAGACTTTGTTTTGCTGCAAAACGCAACTAGCGCTCGTGTGTATTTGTGCAATGTATTATCTTTTGACCCCCAAAACCTTTTCTCTCTTCCATTTCTACAGCGGTGAGATTTCCCTTTTGCACAGAGGACAACTGTTGTTTTCATGAATCCACCCACCGACGCAGTCTACAGCAAACACGCAATTTCAGTAAATCAAGACCACACTCAGTTATATACTAGTAGATCATAACTAGAAAAACTCCTACCCTCATGGAACACGTGGGCACACGGCAATGTCATGGCCCGATCATCTGGAACGAAATTGTACTGGCAGATAATACAACTGATGACACAGTAATAGGCACACGTAAGTTCCAAGGTGACAAGATCAATAAACGCTTCAAACCAATAATTAAGTACGTACGTCTCTTCGCCTTGGCCACGTGTCCGGCGGTGCGTAGGAAGACTCGAAAGCACCTGAACAGCCATTCGTTGCCACCTCTCTTTCTTTACGTCGCCAACTTCCTCTCCAAGTCTCAAAAGCTCCTCGTAGGTCATATTATCTGGGTCAATTTGGCGCTGATGACCCACCAAATCTGAGAGAAATGAACTGTTGGGCATGAACGAGCGCTGATTATACTCCCGTTCAGCAGACTCGCGACGTAGGCGGGCCTGGTATTCATCATACGCCGCAATATTCTGTAAAATAACAGCATATTAGTGAGTGTCTGTTATCATGGCTGCACAATTGAGTTGAGACCAATACCTCTTGTTGCTGCAGATACCGCGCCAGCGCAAGCGAAGCTTCCTCATCGCTCTGGGCTCTAGGACGAGTTGCTGGCGAATGAGCTGTATGTGGTAGTGGTGAAGGGTTTGTCGGCGCCAATGGAGAAGATACCAGTGACGGTGCGGACCGTTCCGGCGATGGATCCGATGCCCAGCGATATCGATCATGCCGATGCGCTCGAGGCTCCAGTTCTTGCTCTAGCTCGTATCCATAGGTGCGGGCAGCACTTCGTTCTGGCGAGTGATGGTGCAGTTGAAGTCGCGGACGGGTCCGAGTACGAGGTTCTCCGCTGTGAGTAGTCATGGAATGGGCAGACTGCGGGGAGCTGTGCGAGCTGGTCGACTGGTCCGAATGTAACCTGTGATTCTGCACACGTCGCGGCGAACTTGACACTGAGCGATGTGACTCCATGAGACCCGGTGGGAGACTGAAGTCCAAGTGCAGATGCCGCCGTGATGCTGGGGTCGAGTACACTCTGTCGGCATCTCGTCGCCAGCCCCCTTCGACATCTTCTTTCTCCTCCTGATCCTCACTAGTACGGGATTCCACTGTCGATAGCTGCGGAGAGCCCAACGACGACACCGGGCTTTCTGCGCAGATGTCATCCCCCGACAAAAAGTCGGAATGGGGGCTCCGTACGTCTCTAGCCACGTTACTCTGCGACCTGTCATTGCTTCTCGCTGCAGAGCTTGCCCCAGCATGCGGGCTAGTGAGGTCTATCACTGCGGACTGGTGCAATAATTGAAGGTTAGTTGCCTTGTGTCATTGCAGCAAGAGACACAACTCCATACCGTTGACGTCCGCGAGTTTGGCGTGGACTCGACGCTCCCAGGCGTATCGGACTGGGCGGCGGGCGTGTGCGCTTCATTGTTACTCTTCTACAAGCAGCAGACAGGCGTTAGCGTAGAACGGAATAGAGCCACGACGTCGTAGGCCGACGCACCCCATGCGACTCCATCAGCAGACGATTGTGCGAGCGCTCGAGACGCACGTAGCGCCGCTTCAGGCGCGCGTACTTCTTCTCCAGCAGGTCACGCTGCTGGCGCTCGCGCTCGAACGCGGCCTCCATGGCGCGCAGTCGATGCTCGGTCTCCGATCCAGTCCGCTCCATTTGCCTCGCGACATGAATTTGGCGCGAGTGCGGTTTAAGAGCAAGTATGCTCTTAAACTGCATGTGACGTATGCGAACGGAGGGGACCTCTGTACTCGCATTTCAGTCGTCTGTCTAGTCATGAGGATGATTTTTGAAGCGATACATGTCACGTGCGCAACTTGGGCAATCCGTGCGGATGATGCAACGGCGGCACTTAAGCCCTTGGGCTGTATGATACAGCCTGTATCCAGTCCCTGCAACTCGGCAGCGTTGCGAATACCCACGGAGGCAAATCCTAGTAGCCTAGTGCGGCACACCGGCAATTTCAGCCAGCGAAAAGGAATTTTGACAGTGTCTGCCGTCGGAAATGTAGCCTCCCATGCGTTGACGGGCTTCTGCAACGCCAGCGATTCACGGGAAGTGAGCCACTGCGTGTACTATCTGCAGCAGAGAGAACTGACGAGGAGAATCTGTTCGTCAGTTCAGCGCTGCGGCGGTGGAAAAACATGATTCGGGTCATTGAGGACGACTGAGCGTGACTCACTTACATTCGCGTCAATGGAATCGTCAGTCTGCCACGAATTGTTCGTTTGGGCGGCTTCACCTCACTCTCGCGGCTGCCGGCTGCTGAGATGAAGCGGTGTTTATTAACGCAAATCACAACCGAGCAGCAAACGGGCAGTTCGGCAGCTCCAGCGGAGGTTCCCCAGCTGCACCAGTCCAGCGTAATTTGCCTTCAACTGGCAGCTTGCAGTGAAGTTGCATGAGGCTTTCGATGGGGACTCCGTGCGCCGGGCGAACGGCCGTGAGCGAGAGGCGAAGGCCGTGATTGACACTTGAAGCAAATCCGGGCTCGCGCGGTGAATGGACAGTGGGCTTATCCGACGGCGGTGAATGGACAGTGGGCTTATCCGACGGCGGTCGGAGGGAGGGCCAATGGAAAACGGAAGCGAGTCGCAGTGCCGTCATTCGGAAACATCCCTCCGCGATCTGCAAGGGTTTGTCCGACGGCGGCATGCTTGTGGGTGTGACACGTGCAGAGGGCCCAGGCACCTCTATGCTAGAATCCTCGCCGGACGAGTGGATCCCAACCCACGGTTGGGGGTACCGGTCACGGTTGGGGGTACCGGTCACCACTTTTCCATTTGCGTTCCAGCGTCCACACACCACCGGCCACGACATTACTCTGTCTACGTTACCAACATGGCCGACGAAGAAACCTGCTGCGGCTGCGTCGCGGCCGACGAAAACGACTATGACATGGGCCTTCACATTGGCGCCATCTTCATCATCTTCGTCGTGTCCGCAGCAGGCACCATGGTCCCCATCATTTCGCAGAAGATCCCGCAGTGCAAGGCCAATTCGGTCATCATGGAGGCCATCAGCGCGTTCGCCTACGGTGTGGTTATCGCCACCGGCCTGATCCACATGGTTAACGAGGGTGTTGAGAAGCTCAAGAGCGAGTGTCTCGGTTCCGTTGTGGAGAACTACGGGAGTCTGGGTCTGGCCTTCGTGCTGATCACTTTGGTGGTTATGCACTTCATTGAGTGTGAGAGCTCGGTATTTTTTGGCGCCCAGGGATCCATGCTCCACGGACACGGCCATGCCCACGGCGAGTCGGTCGTGCAGGAGGCAGTTCTCACCCCTGACGGTGCCGTGACGCCACAGCCCGCAGAGCACCCGTACCACGAGAAGTCTCTGGGCCAGGCTGCACACGACTCCAAGGTCCGTCGCAAAATCGCCACGCTCATCTTCGAGGCCGGTGTCATCTTCCACTCGGTCATCATCGGCCTCGACCTGGGAGTGACCACGGGCTCCGAGTTCAAGACGCTGCTGGCCGCGCTGTGCTTCCACCAGTTCTTCGAGGGTGTCGCCATCGGCGCGTCGGCACTGAGCTCTCTGGAAAGCAAGAGCAAGGTCTTCATGGTGAACTTCGCGTTCGCCATCACGACCCCTGTCGGCCAGGTGATCGGCATTGCTATCCACAGCACGTACTCGGATTCGTCCACAACGGCTCTGTGGGTGCAGGGTATCCTCGACTGCGTGGCTGGCGGCATTCTGTTGTACACGGGTCTGGTGGAGCTGCTGACGTACAACATGACCACGAACGGTCAGTTCCTGTCTCGTCCGGCGTCGCAGCGATTCACGTTGTACATTTGTCTGTGGCTGGGTGCCGGTCTGATGGCGCTCATCGGCAGGTGGGCGTAAGGGTGCATCCGTTGTCAAGTGAACCTAAGGATGAATGAGGTATTTAGCGACTGCCAGCTCAGTGGATCATTATTCCGATTGTATGGCGCGCCTTCGAGCGCTTGTGACATGTTTAACAAAAATACATTACTTCGCCGTGTTCAACACATTCGTCTACATGTCGAAGCGGAGCAGCCTCGTCGCATTCGTCTCGGTGCTGTGTTTCGTTGGCTTGAGGCACGCTCCTCCCTGCTCAAAGCGGTACATCACCGGTACTCGCGATCTTTTGGTCCGCGTATGGATGCGCGCCCCATCATCAAAGCGGGGAGTCATTTGAGCGGATCCCAAGATGGCGGAGGTGGTGGAATCGCGCGTGCCGAACTTGGCGGTGATCGTCGCGTGCTGGGCCGCGCTGTGGACGTTCATTCTGAACTGCGTCCCGGCGGGCGCGCGCGGGCGTAACCACATCATCATGCTGAACGCGGCGCACGGTGTCGTGTCGACGCTGACGTCGACGGCCACGCTCTACTACGGGCTGGACACGACCCTCGCGGTGGCCGTCTCGCTCTCCTACTTCCTCGTGGATCTCGCGGCGATGGTGCACGCAGACGGACTGCGCAACCTGTTGGCACTGAGGCAGTCACGACTCATGGACTACGGCCACCACCTCTTCGGCTTGTACTGGGGCGTGGTGCTGTTCGTCAACGAGGCCACCGTGTGCGACGCGTCGTTCGGCAATGCCTACGTCTGGATGCAGACGAACGAGGTGAGCACGGGGTTCTACAATTGGTTCAGGCTCACGGACAGCACGGTGGCGGGCGCATTGTTCGCCAGCTCCTTCTTCCTGTCACGCGTGGTGTTCAACACGGTTTACATTATTCCGAGGGTGGCCTCTCAGTGCCAACCGCTGTACGTGCTGGGCTGTTCGCCATTCTTCGTGCTCCAGTACGTCTGGTTCTATATGATCGCGCGCAAGCTGGTGTCCAGCGCGCCTGGGGCTGCCCGCGACAAGAATCTTCGGCTGCAAAAGGGAGCACCGAGCGCGGGCGAGCATCCGACGGAGGAGACGAAGAAGGAGACTTGACCACGCATGTCACGCTAATGATCATAGACTCAATGTTCAGTTTCCATCGATCTTACGCATGCTTGCAGCGATCAAGAGTTCTCTTGTTTAAGGTACAAACTATTTGAAAGCTGACACGTTACTATCAGACTCTGAAAATCAGAGTCACCTATATTTCCAGTGATACAGGATGTTGTACGTGCATGTCCATGGGTGGCTAGTTAACTGATCTGTTACCAAAACGACTTCTAAGAGCGTGCTAACTGGAATCACTAACCCAGTCAAGATCCGGTTGAAACGTGCGGCCCACATTGCCTCGAAA
>JAIKVD010001251.1:0-11880 GCA_024679075.1 Phytophthora uliginosa | reverse complement strand
TGTCCGACGCCCCAGGGCGACGGCTGCTGCTGGTGGGCACGCACGCCGACTGCGCCAGCAAGCGACAAGTGTCGTCGTCGGAGGTGCGCGAGATTTCGGGCGAGTTTCACGCCTACGAGGAGGTATGCTGTTTGCCAGGACGCTCGGGTGACGAGGGCATGCTCCGCGTCAAGCTTCTGCTGACGCAATGGATCGGTGGCAGCCCCGCGGTGATGGATGTTCCGCTTGCGCGCGCCTCGATCTGCGGCGGATTCCCGAGACCCGTTGTGACGATGATGATGCCTAGTACATCGCACAGCTTGCCAGCGTCTCCTGCCAGACCACGCATGCGTGCAGATGTGTGGCTATACGACCCGACGGAAGAAGCATCTTCCAGTCCAGTGGCGACGACAGGTGGCGACGTGAAGCTGCGCACTATTTCCAAGGCGATCTACGATATCCGCGGCGCGGTGGCTGAAAAGAGCAAGTCCCTGGCCAAGTATCGTGACCGCCAAATGAGTCACTGGCTAACGCGGAGTCGGTACTTTGGTCCGACGGAGAGCAGTCGACACAAGCGATGGCAGGAGGAGCAGAAGAAGCGCCAGCAACAGACGCAGGGTCATGTGCACCACCACCACGTCGGCCATATTCGACAGCAATCAAGCGCTCCGGACGTCTACCAGCAGCGTGTACGAAGCGTGAGCCACCCGGACAAGTTCGAACCACCGAATAGGAAACCGGCCGCGCGACGGGGTCCAGCGCATTTATCCAGCTCAAGCTCAAGTGAAAGTGAGGAGAGCCCCGGGACTCCGTTGGAGCGAAAGTCCTTCATGCAGCCCACCGAGCTGACCAAACAGCGACAACGGCAGCTGGAGGCCGACAGCGCGCAGCAGCAAATGGAACGTGTCGTCGCCAAGCGAGCATTGCGAAAACAGATACGCGCTGCCTCCAACGACATTTTCGAGCGAAGCACAGCGTCAGCAGCGGCATTGAACTCGTACCTGAACTGCTACGATGAGATGGACATGCCTCCCCAGCTGCAGCCACTCTCTCCTTCTCTGGATCGACGAAACCCTTCTTCAAAGCCTTCGCCACCATCCTCTGTGTCATCCTCCTCGAGCCGGAAGGAGAAGAGCATTGCGGAAGAACGACGCAAATCCTTTGAGGTGGACGCACTGCTGCCAGCTGAAGTACAGCACCCCTTGGAACTGATGTTTCCTGGTGCTGAGCAGATTGGTTGCGTGCCGACGCCTCCCCCCACTACACACCTGCAGTCCCCGATCCCGCCTGTCAGCAGTCCACTTGCTCCGTCGTCTCAGCTGTCCTCGGTCAGAAGCCACCACAGCGCCCAGAGCGTCATGCTCGACGACGGAGAGTACGACTTCCCGTCCGACACGGTGTTGAAGCTGACCACGCCGGACAAGCTGCTGAGCGAATCCAAGTCTTCCATGCCGGCGCCAGCTACCAATACTGTTAAGTCGGACCCACTGCCACCGGCCACTTCACTTGAAGATTCCGCCACCAGCCGAACCAACACAATGTGCAGCAGCAGCTCGGAGAACTTTGAGTGCAGCGACATTGACGAGATGCTTGAGTACTTCGAAGGCGTCACGTTGCCTATCTAAGTTTCATGCCAAAAAATACCTTATTACAATACAATATCGTTACTTAATCAAGTAAAGTTCACAGCCTCTGCGATAACTATACAAACGGTTGTCGATCAATCCCGGGCCACTGCATTCGACGATGCTCCGCCGACTCTGCACCTTGCGCACAGCTGCCCGCGCTCGGCGGTTTGCCAGCGTTTCAGCGGCTTCTGGAGCCGGCGACCACGAGATTGGCGTCTACGAGCTCGACACAATCTATTCGCTGTCCTCCGCGCCCGGCAAAGCTGGCGTGGCTGTCATCCGGATCTCCGGAGAGCAGGCGGATTCGTGTCTGCAGCAGCTCAGCAGGTCCACAGCGCTGCCAGAGCCTCGAGTGTGAGTGCAAATATATTGTTTGTAGTGGTGCTGGCGGCGGCGGCTCTGACTGAATTGGTTTTGCAGTGCTGCATTGCGGAAGCTCTACCATCCGAAGACCAAGGAGCACCTGGACGACGCATTGGTGCTGCGGTTCCCACACCCGAAGAGGTGACAGAGTGGCTGCAGTGTAGTGATATGCGGCGCGAGGATTATGAATAACGTGAGGTCGCTGTGCTGGTAGTTTTACGGGTGAAGATATCGTGGAGCTGCACACGCACGGAAGCGTGGCGGTGGTTTCTGGTGTCCTGGAAGCGCTGAGTCATGTGCCTGTAAGTGTGCAGTATAGAGATCGATAATGCGAAAATGGTGATACCGGTAGCTAACCTCGGCATGTGGTGCTTGGGATAGCACTGTCGTGCTGCAGAGGCAGGTGAATTTACGGAGCGTGCGTTTGACAACAACAAGATCGATTTGGTGCAAGTCGAGGGCCTGGCAGATCTGTTGAGCGCTGAGACGGAAGCGCAGCGTGGACAAGCACTTCGACAACTTTCGGGAGATATTGGAGAGATTTACGAAGGTTGGCGTGACAGTCTGGTGCGCTGTTTGGCCTACACTGAGGCCATGATTGACTTCGGCGATGACGAAGATGATGTCACCGATGCTGCATACGAAGCAGCAGTGGATCGGTAAGTTGTATTATCTACTTACAAAACTTGATGCTAGCAGTGTTGTGCTTACAGACTCGCTGCAGGGTTCGTGTGCTGACAGATTCCATCCGAGGACATTTGGCAGACGGCAGGAGGGGGGAAATCCTGCGTAGTGGTGTCCAGGTTGCCATCCTTGGTCCGCCTAATGCTGGCAAGAGCAGCTTGCTGAATCTGCTCGCTCGACGACCCGCGGCAATCGTTTCTTCCATTGCTGGCACGACGCGAGATGTTGTGCAAGTGCCATTGAACATTGCAGGATATCCCGTGATTGTTAGCGACACTGCAGGAATCCGTGAAACCGAGGATATTGTCGAGAAGGAAGGCGTGCTAAGAGCCCAGCAGTGTGCCAGTGACGCAGATATCTGCGTGCTTATGATGGACATTCAGGTATGAGGTAGTGTCAAATATGGAGTGGCGGCAATGTTTTTCTTGCTTAATTAATCGAGCTCTGCGTAGAATGCTGCACTTCTTCACAACAACAAGTACCAATCCTACCTCAAGGAAGGTGGTATTGCTGTGCTCAACAAGAGCGATCAGTTCGACGAAGACGGAATTGGACGCGTGCTAAATACCTTTGACTCCGAGCAGCGTAGCCAGTTACTTGTTATTTCCTGTGCGGAGGGTGACAATATCGACGTGTTCGTGAACAAACTCGCAAACACGGTGAAGGAAAAGTACGTAATGCTTGAAAACCTCGTTGATTTAAAAGGTTATCGTTTGGAAGAATTAACGCTAATTCGTTTTTGACAGGCTGGAAGTGTCATCTGGCGCATCTGCGAATGGTGCATTGATCACACGAGAGCGTCACCGTCAAAATCTGGTCGAGTGTTTATCGTGCTTGGATCGTTTCTTGGCTGATCCTTACCAGAGCGAACTTGCCGCCGAGGATCTTCGTCGGGCCGCCATGGCAATTGGCCGCATCCTCGGACGGATCGACGTTGAAGACGTACTGGACGTACTCTTCGCCGACTTTTGTATCGGAAAATAAACCGTCATCTCACATCGAAGAGGCGTCAAGCCGTAGATATTTTTTGCAGTGTCGAGTGTGTTGCTGTGTGCCTTGCAGAGGTATGATTGAGTTCACAGCGTGGGAAGTTTATGCGTACGAAGATGGCAACAGGCCTAGCAGCGCATTAGATGAAGGCCAGGCAAAAGAGCATCCTTCAAGCAAGCCCGAGTGTCAGCACGATCAAAGCTTGATCCATGGCAAGAACCGAATCGATCGAGTCGTGCTTGCAGAACACCTGCCACAAGTAAGCACTACTTTCAAACTACTGCTATCCCTGAGTTTTAACCTTACGCTTGTTGGGTATCGCCAGATTTCGGATAAAGCCCTCACCTTCGAAAGTTACCATGTTCATGCTGAGAAGGGAATATTTGGCGGCAGGGTGAGTACTGTACGATACCCAAAGCTTCATGTGGCAATTGTAGCCGAGCACTAAGCGCGTTCCTGTACAGCACGATGGTGCCATCATGCACTGGCCTATCTCACAGACTCCAAGCGTGACTAGCCCATGTGTACGCCATACCGTATTTTGATCTTGTATTTTATGCGGTTAAGAATAATTACGTGCGTGATTGCTTCGTGCAAAGGCTAACACGTTGCGAGGGCACACAGGTGCCGTACTGACTCTAGACTTCGCACCGGACTTGGGACCTGAAGGTCTTCTCTTCTCAGGTTCAGCCGACCGGTCCATTAAGGTGTGGGATCCATGGGGCGGCACGGATTCGTCTTTGCCTACCAAAGGAGGCTATGCATGTGTTCAAACTCTGACCGAACACTGTGGCAGTGTTGTCTGCTTGCGAGTTTTGACGCACCAAAATCACGGTATCATTAGCTGCAGCCTGGATCGGACGGTGAAAACATGGTATCCAGCAGAAGGTCGAGCGTTGCTGCTTTATCCGTGGTACCTACCGGCACAGTCAATATCGCAGCCTGGAAGCAGCTGGCCCTCTGCATTTTGTGTCCGTTCTGGCGCTAATGGCACTCTCTTTGTCGGAGATTCTGGTGGTGGCATATCCGTCTACACGCACTCTTCGCCAAGTGACGACACCATCGTTCCTGACAACGTGTTGGAGGTTGTTGAAGACAAGCAATTAGGTGATCAAGTCTACACCAAGTCTCAGTTCAGTTTGAAGCGGAAGTTTTCGCACTTTCACACACTTGGTATCTCCAAACTTCAGATTGTGGCCGACAATTGCTTTGTTGTGTCGCTTGGTTTTGATGAAAAGGCACAAATTATCGACGCAATCTCAGGAGCACTTTCATCAACGATCTGCAGTGCCAGCGCTGCGCGTTTCATTTCGTGTACTTGGGATAGTCGGGGTCAGATTTTGCTTCTTGGCGATGCAGCGGGGTATGTGCATTTGTGGAACATATTTGAAGACAAATTGCTGGGTAAGAAGCAAATGGTCGCAGCAATGCCACTGGCGATTATTGGAATGCACTCTCTAACGGGAACCGTGGCAGGAGACTTCTTGCTAACAGGTCTGACGAATGGCGCAAAACAATGGCTATGCAACCGTAATGTTGGCTATGTGGATTGCGGTGGCCACTCTGATTCAATCGTAGGTGTTGCTATCATCGACAACAACATCAGTGCTGGTGCAACAGACGACGAAGATCCGGCGCACGTGAATGAGCGTGGAAGTTCTACCCACGATGCTGTCGAGCTGACGAAAACTTATCAATTTTTCAGTGCCTCACTGGACGGCTCGATTCGGTGTTGGGACTCGTATGAAATGAAGGCGTCGTTTGGATTCGAAGAAAGAGACTCCGAAATTACCTGCATGGTCGCGTCCAAACATTTCCAAAAGATTTTCACTGGCCACGATAGCGGTGTTGTCAAAGTCTGGAGCATTCATGCGGGCGAAATGCTCGAGTTACCACTTGAAAGAAATGGTTCTGTCACGTGCCTAGCAAGTAAGCGCTTTCACAGCCATTAGTGTTGGCGGTGTCAATTGTCCTAACTAACAATCTAATGCGTAGCGGGTGTCGTTCGACACCAAGAAGTCCTGCTAGCAGGAAGTATCGACGGACACGTTTCTATATGGGAAGTTAACGCAGATGGTTTTCCACGGGCAGTGCCATTTCAACCAACGCTGCAATCAGAGAAGAAGGAAGTCACCTCTCTTGTGTTTTGCAAAGGTAGCTTTTTGGCGCAGGGGGGTCAAGAGTTTTTCGCGGCTGGATACTCTTCTGGGCAAATTGTTGTACGTAACAGAGCTCGTAAACCATATATTTTTATTGTGGCTTAACGCTGCGTTGCTGGTGTGGGTCGTTCCAGATGTGGAGCTTCGCGAAGAAGAGTGTTGTATGTTCGTTCAGGGCTCACAGCGACGCAGTTTGCAGTATGGCGGTGCACGGTTGCTTCCTTTTCTCTGGCTCCGACGACACACTGCTTCGCATGTGGAACATGTTCAATCTGCCAGAAACGTACGAGCTAGGCGTACTCCGCCCTCCATCCTCGCCTTCATCTTCAGGTTCGGGATCTCCCATCGTGTGTCTGGATGTCGTTCCAATGCGTGGTCTCGTTCTCAGCGCTGCAGCCGATGGAACTTTGATCGTCTGGGACTACGCCACTTTCGAAGACGAAAGCGCTTTCGATGCGTACGGCAAAATGGTGTTTCGGGCCAAGTACGTGAGGTGCTGCATTCAACTTACGTTACATCGTTTTAAATCGTTTTTTTTTTCGAGTAGAGCGGACGGCTGCATCAAGTGTCTCCGGTGCTGGCCGGAGTGCAAGGCGATGATATGCGGCACCGCTGAAGGAAAACTCCTCGTGTTCAACTTGCCACCGCATGTACGTCCATCGACTGCAATCCGTCGCTAGGTTGAGTACAATTTAACACTTGGTCATCCAGTTTTTTTACCCTCCAGAACTTACGGAGTGTATGCATGTACTGTACATGAATCCAAGGTACAGTAGATAATAAACGTTCGTAGAAATATACCAAGGGTTTCAAATTCTGACATTTGTGCGTTTGTGGCAAATAGTCCAATCAGTAGACGATTTGCTATCCTGCTGCACCATGAGCGACTCCGGCGCCACCAAGACGCTGTACTGCATCCGCCACGGCGAGTCCACGTTCAACGAGTGGCGCAAGAGCAGCCTCTGGAACTTCTCGTGGATGTGGGTGCGCGACCCCATGATTGTGGACGCGCCGCTCAGCGCTAAGGGCAAGAAGCAGGTGCGTCCTGCCTGCCACTCGCCTCCGTAGCACAGAACTCACTTGAGCGCAATTCACGACAAAACAGGCAGCTAAGCTGCACGAATCCATCAAATCCAAGCAACTGGAAGACAAGATCCAAGTGGTGCGGGCTCAGCAGGTTCGTGTAGACCAAATGACAGTGACGCTGACGGTGTCGTGCAGATCATTTCTAGCCCGTTGACGCGAGCAATCGAGACGACCATTGGAGCGTTCCCAGACACGAAGATCCCCATCATCGGTGAGGCTTACTATGCACACGAGGACTTGACCAAGGGCCCGTTTTAACAGTCGGAAATACTGACGGTGACTGCGGTTCTTGTTTGTAGTGGATCCTTCGTGTCGAGAGATGCTCGACACTGCCTGTGACATTGGTCGTGTACCGGCGGAGCTGGCTCAACAGTTCCTGCCCCAGGTGGACATCGATTTTTCTCAGTTGGATCCGTTCTGGTGGCTGGAAACGGAGAAGTTCCCGCGGACTGGACCGGGCAATGCACCGCCGGCCAACATCGTGGCGCCCAAGACAGCAAACGAAGTGTTGCCACTTCGCGAGACTCAGGAGGAGGTAGACGCGCGGATTCGAGAGTTTGTCGCCAAGCTGGCGGAGCGACCGGAGCAGCACATTGCAGTGGTCGGCCACTCGTCGTATTTCAAGCGGATGCTGGCAATGAACCGCAAGCTCAACAACTGCGAGCTGTACGAAACTTCGTTGGGCGTCATCGAGCTCCGTTTCGGGAAGCAGTAGGCACGTTGTATACAAAAATGTTGTTCGACACAGTGAAGAAAAGTTGTTGTTTAGCATGCCGGTCTGGTCGGTGGTGATCTACCTACTCGTCTTTTTTCTTCGACCGACTAAGGCGCATCAATGACGCAACGAGCACACCGCCAAAACCGAAAATCATCGCTGGCATCATGATGACCATGAAGATCGGCTCGCCGCCATGGTATTCCCGACTGTAGATGACAGCTTGTAGCGGGAGACCAAGGATCATGCCAAGCCAGAACGTGATGTTTCCTAGCCGCGTGCCACGCAGTCCGCGGCCGTAGAAGATGATGACGACCTGCACCATCTGCAGAATGAAGAAGTACATTTTCACAGTGCGGAACATCAGGATGAAGACGCATTCGTGTAGCGCCGCAGACATGAAGAAGGTGAAAGCCGTGGCGTTGGTCTTGGAGATGTTGTACGAGTCCAGGGTCTCCAGATACACATGTCGTAGCAAGAACTCGTGCACAGGTTTGTTCCACTTGCGCGCAAACTCGTCGAACGTGGTGCTGTTCCACCAGTCCGAATAAAAGTCGCGGTCGGCCAGATACGTGACCTCCGCGAGGCCGTTGCAGATGCACTCGAAGATGACGAACCACGTGAGGAGGTAGCATCCTAGGAACGGCAGCAAGAGGCTTACAATCGACAGCGCGGGGTTCACGGTCCCGGAGTCCTCCAGGCGAGGCATAACGTGGGTCGTCACGATGATGTACAGCATCGAAATCCCCATGATTGTCGAAAACGTTTTCTCGGCGATGTATCCCCATCGAATTTGGTCGGTGCGTGGGAACTTGGGCTCGTAGACCAGCGACGGGATCAGCAGGTACATCGTGTAGTCCTTGATGTCCGGCGAAGGCGCCTTGTCCTCCATTCGTGCGATCTCCAGCTTAGATCGCACGTACGAGTGCATCTTCATGAGTAGCACGAGGCCCTCGATGAAGGCCGAAACAGCGTGGATGAGGTTCCAGTCCCGCCACACGATGAAGACGACGGTGAAGAAGAAGAGCAGACTCTGCAGCGTTGTGGTGCACGATGTTGATGAGCAGTCGGTTGGACAACTTGGCGGTGCCAGCCATGTACACGGGGACCAGCGCCGTGTAGGCGTAGAGCGCCTGGCAGGCGAAGGTGGCGAACACCTCCAGCAGGTGCGTCGAGTAGAAGACCGAGAGCAGCAGCTTGAGGTCGGCGGGCTCCTTCCTCGTAACCAGGTTGGTGAAGAGCGTCGTGAACACGTAGAGCACGCCCGCCAGCATGGCCAGGTTGTACAGCCCACGGAACTCGGAGCTGTGCACGTTGGAGCGCACGTCCGCCGGGTCTAACGGGGACACGACGTCGCGGAACTTTTTCATGCGCTTCCTGCTGGCGGTGGGCGAGCGCACGCTGCTCGGGGGCTCGGCTCGCGGTGCCATCCTGTTGTGAGGTCAATGCAGCTCGATATCTGATGGGCTGCTATGCTAGAAACGGGATTGTGCGGCTCGGGTGTTACAGCAGCAAAGGCACCGGGCGTTGGGATTTCAAAAGCTTCAACTGCTTCAAGACCTTACCCGCACAGTGAACTTCCGCTCGGTGCCGTTACGAGACGGCCGCTTTGGACGGCTGAACTGAGTTCAGCACGCCCGCAGTTGATAATCCCAACTCGGAAGACAGAATGAAAGGTGAGCTTGGGCAAGACGCGATAGACGTCGGAGCGGCAGACTGGCTGACGTTGACTCTGCCTGCAGACCTCAAGCCGCTGCGGCCGCACGAGCCCGAGAAGTTCTCGGCCGACTCGACCAAGTCGTGGAAGTTCAAGACCGAGGGTTGCGCGGAGCAGGACCCGCGCCTGCGCAAAATGTGGAGCGAGCCGACCTGGTCGGGCTTTCAATTGCGCTCCAAGACGTACTTGCAGAGCAAGGTCAAGGAGACGTCTGCGCCACCTCGTACGTTCATGCCGCTTGATGCTTACCCAGGGAATGCTCTATCTAACCCGGTGGTGCAGTGTTCGAATTGCTGTGGTTCGAGGTTTTCAGTGGCACCCCAGAGGAGCTCCACCACGTGTGCAAGTCCAAGAAGAGCTTCGCGAGTAGAGCAGTCGCCAAGTTCGGTAGCGACGTCCCGCCCCTGTTCGTCGTCACTCTGATCGTACCAGGCACCCCCGTTGTTGCCGGAGTGCAGTATTTTGCTAGAACCGGCGACGTCCCGCAGTCCGAGGCGAATACCCTGTGGCAGAAGTTCCTCGAGAGTGACGATGACTTCCGCAAGGAGCGACTCAAGCTGGTGCCAACCGTTCACGATGGACCATGGCTGGTTAGGAAAAGCGTCGGAGCGAAGCCTCTCATCATTGCTAGAGCGCTCGAGACGACATTCTATCAGACACCAGCCTACCTTGAAGTGGTGGTGGACATCTGCTCGGACACGATCGCCAAGCACGTGACTGCACTTTGCCGTTCGCACTCGACCCGCCTTACGGTTGATGTGGGCTACGTTATTGAAGGTCGAGACGAAGCCGAGCTGCCTGAGGCCTTACTGGGATGCGTCCAGTACAACCACTTGGACCTGTCCATTTCAACTGCTATTGCCGACTAGCCACCGTGCCTAGAATTTAACATCATAATCAATAAAGAAGCTACCGTGACAGTTGCATGGTCTTGCACCTCGATGCAGCGCTTTGCTGTAAAAACAAGTATCTTGACGACGTTGGTGAAGACCATTGCGGGTGCAGCGACGTCAGTAACGACGCTCGTGCGTATATATATAGGAAGCGATTGTCGTTGCGTTTAGCACCGGCATTCCTTTGCAGACTCGCATCTAATTCTCGAAAATCAAGCACACCGCTCACACCTCGACACCGAAACAATGAAGGGTATGTTTACAGGACTTTCCCAGTGGATTGCAATTGCAACTCGCGTCTTGCTCGGATCGCGACCTCCTTCGTGACGACTTACCATTATCCCTGGTGTCGTGCAGATTTTTCAGCCCCCGAGCACATGAAGTACACCCCGGCCCCGGTCAAGTCCTGGAAGACTCAAGCGGAAAGCTGCACAATCCAAGACCCGCAACTCCGGAAGCTTTGGTCCCAGCCTGACTGGATGCAGTTCAAGCTGCGCTCGAAGGCCTACCTTCAGAACAAGATCAAAGAGACAACTGCCCCACCTCGTACGTTCAATCTCCATAAACTTCAATGCACTTCCAAGCTAACAAGAGCGATGTATGTGCAGTCTTCGAGCTCGTGTGGTTCGAGGCGTTTAAAGGCACGCACGAGGAGCTGATGCACGTCTGCAACGCCAAGAAGAGTTTCGTAAGCAAGGCGATCGCTAAGTTCGGCAACGATATACCGCAACTGTTCGTCGTGACCCTGATCATCCCGGGCAGCCCTCTGGTCGCCACTGTGCAGTATTTTGCAAGGACCAAGAGTACTGGAGCTGGAGGTCCGACGGAAGCCGAAAAGCTATGGGAGCGGTTTTTGAACGGCGATGACGAGTTCCGCAAGGCGCGTTTCAAACTGATACCGACCATCGCTGACGGCCCGTGGGTCATCCGGAAGGCAGTTGGCACCACGCCGTGCATCATCGGGAAGGCTATCCAGACGACGTACTATCAGACGCCGAACTACCTCGAGGTCCAGGTGGACATCTCGTCCGACACGATTGCGAAGCACATCACGTCTTTGTGTCGCTCGCAGTCGACGAGCTTCGCCGTGAATATGGGCTTCGTTATCGAGGGTCAGACCGAGGAGGAGCTTCCCGAAGCACTGGTGGGCTGCGTACAGTACGCCCACATGGACCTGTTGCTCGCCAGCGATATCAACGACGACGAGTAAAAATATGGAATTGACCACTTCAAAACATCCGCATCAGGGTTTGGTAGTAGTGAGAATTCTGGATACTACTACTATTCGACTCTGAACTAATAGCACTACTACTACTATAGTAGATCGGCTTCGGAGATAGTAGTATCACTACTAAGAGCACTACTATTAGCACTACTAATGTACCCATGTCGGCGTCTAACATAACTTCCGCTTGTTTCCTCAATGCGCCTTAGTTCCTGGCGATTGCGGCGCAGAATTAGCTGTCGTTGCGCTCGCTCGTTGTCGGTCCTTGTCCGTAGCGATAGGATCACGAAGGATCCTATCGAGAACACGCGTTCTTGGAACGCAGTCGTACAGCCCCGCCCTAGCCAGACGCGTGCAAATTTCGCGACTGTGGACAATGTGCTCCGGAATACCGCTCGGGGTCTCTTTTTCTTCCTCATCCTCAGCTTGCGCGAGATCAAT
>JAIKVD010001250.1:0-11885 GCA_024679075.1 Phytophthora uliginosa | reverse complement strand
GGCGCTTTTCACCTTTCGTCTTTAGTTGTTTTTGGGTGACTCGAAACCGAGACCAGAGAACGAGCTCGTTTCTGGGCCTTCTCGAGCACATTCTTGAAAAATGATAGCTTGAAGACATTTTTCATCAACAGGTTCATTCCGTGAGCTGTGCAACCCGTACAAACAATGCCTGAGCGCTCCCTACGAACCCGCTTCCACGCTTTCATCATGTTGGCGGCGTTATAGGTCACTACGGCGGTGACAACACGTAAGACATCTTTCATCAACAGGTTCATTCCGTGAGCTGTGCAACCCGTACAAACAACGCCTGGACGCTCCCTACGAACCAGCTTCCACGCTTTCTTCATGTTGGCGGCGTTATCGGTCACTACGGCGGTGACAACACGTCTACCAACGGCGTCTTCAACCTCACGTATCGTAGCTAGAATTGTATCCGCTATGTAGCGTCCCGTGTGCACCTCAACCATAGTGTTGCTTGATTTCCAGAATATGGGCGGCAGTTTCGGGTTCACGAACACAAAATTTATGATGCTGTCTCCGTTCACATTTGACCATCCATCCGTCACAAGGGTCCACTCCGTAGCTCCACACATAATCGCAATGATCCTAATCAATTCACGCTGGAAAATCATATCCAACAAACGCCCCGAGCATCACCCCGAACTAGCTCACGCAAAAAACGACGAACTTCCTCTCTGAAGTCACGCAAGCAGAAAGAAGACGAAAATTTCCTTAGAGTTGCCATGGGGTTTATCGCAACAGGTATTCCATTTCGAGTAATTGACCCTCATTTTCAAGCCATGTTTGACTACAAGCTACCTTCTCGTCGGATCTCCGAGACAACAGTCGTTATAGCCCTCTGAATTGGTGGTCGCTACCCAACAAGAAGTATAAGCTGGTGCAGCAATTTGCGAAGTTATTACTGTCTATCCCAACCTCGTCGGCTTCAGCATTCACGGATTCATTCACACGAAGCTACGCAATCGCCTCACTCCTGACCGGAGCGAGCCAGTAAGCTCGTGTTCGTGTATACCAACATTGCGAGGAAGTCTGATGTGAATCACATCATGTATCAACTTTTCCCTGATGCCTGCGACGATAGTGATTTCAGCAATGACAGCGATAGTGATGATGAGGAAGACGTTCGGGTAGCTGCTACTACCCCATCTACAGGTTTCATCCCGGTGACGCCAACTGAGGCGGGACCAGGTACAGCAAGGGTAGCAGCGCCACGAACAATGGAGGAAGGCGATGCGTTTACGACCCCTATACCTCTAACGCGGGCGCACCGTACGTATCAAACAAAATATAGCTGTAGATACGATGCCCAAATACATTGTCTCTTTGCTCAAGAATGACGTGCATTTCATTTCGGGGGCGTTTGCCTGTATCTAGAATCCTCGTTGCCTCTGCTTTCTGTCGATGCTGTTTCTGCTGTTGCTGCTAACTTGATACCGGAACAGGTCTTTGCGCTGGCCTTCGAGCCGCTGCTGCCTGATGGTACCAATATTGGACGTGATATCGGCTCTGGCCTTGATAACGGTTGTGGTGCCGGCGCCGGGCTTTGACGTGCTGTCGGCGCTCTCGGCACTGGTCCCGCCGATGGACTTGATGCTGCTGCCGCTCTACCCATGGTGCTTCTGCCGACTCCGGTCTTGATGGCGGTCGTGGTGCCGGCGTTAGTCTTAATGGTGCTGCCGCCTCCGGTCTTGATAGCGGTCGTGGTGCCGGCGCCGGTCATGGCGGTGCTTCCGCCTCCGATCTTGATGTCTGTCGTAGTGCCGGCGCTGGCCTTCGACGTGCTGCCAGCTCCGATCTTGATGACGGACGCGGTGCCGGAGCTAGCCTTCGACGTGCTGCCTCCTCCGATCTTGATGACGGACGCGGTGTCGGAGCTGGTCTTCGATATGCTGTCAGCTCCGAGCTTGATGGCGTTCGTGGTGCCGGCGCTGCTCATGGTGCTTCTGCCGGCTCCGGTCTTGATGACGGACGCGGTGCACAAATCCGCCAACTCTGGGATGATACAAAGCTTGGGCGTGCGGTAATAATCGTAATCTGGATCCAGAGTAACCCAATGATAGCGCTCCCAATACTCCCGACGCCAGCGACTCATGAAACCCAAAATAATCTTGAGAGCCTCAGCTATCTCAAATGACATCTCACGATATTTGAAGAATACCAGCAACTTGATTCGGTGGATCCACATGGCGTCCCATGGTTTCGACTGGAGCAACTCCCAATACTCGATAGGACACCAACGGACGTGAAGATGCTGGAGGAGTGGCTGAACAGGCATGTAATTCGGGAAGCCCATAGTCTGGCGGGAGAGCGTCTGCACCTTGATACCGTAGTGACGCCAACTGCCCTTCCTGGTCATCTCAATGACTCCGTCGTCTGGAAGTGGCGCAGGTAACTTCGCCTTGGGGCGACCAGTAGCACTGGCAGAAGTCTGAGATGAAGTTTTGGCGGCTTTGGTAGCGGAGCCTTTGCCAGACGAACCTGAGCTTCTGGGACGCTTGCCACTGACACCTGAGTGTGATCGAGTCGACGAGGAGCTGGAAGACTTAGCATTCTTGGCGTGGTACGTCTTGTCGAACTTATCGTCGTCCTCGTCATCTTCCGAAGAATGCAGCCACTCCAAACCACTGTCAGGCGAACCAGGCGCGGGCTTGATCGGCAATGGTTCCCACGGCTCTGGGATCTCCGTTAGTGTGGGGTCTCGGAGCACGTCCCAAGCGGCGTTGTAGTAGGCGTCAGGGACGTAGCTCATCCAAGGAGTCCGATCCAGAGCTTCCCAATACGTGGCCGAGACCAGCATGTCGATCAGCGCTTGCCTGCCGAATTGATCGTGGAGCATTTGCGGCTTCTGAACCTCGGTTACGGCATCCCAGAATGAGCAACCAGTGAAAAGGAATTCTCGCACGTCAGCTCGAGTCCAGTCCCACGAGTATGGAGCAGGAATAGCACGCTGAGCGTAAAACAGGGATACCCTGTTCTGGGATTGTTTCAGCGCTCGAACTTTCAGAGGCGAAGCCGTCGCGCTTGACGAATCGGCTTGTTCCGATACGAAACAACGGGCTTGGCGGCTGCTGGTGGGATCTGAGACGAAGTCGCTGCCCGAGCTGGACTTGGCAAACGCTGGATGGAAGACGACGAACCAACAACTCGAGAACTTGGTCTCGAAGCAGCTTGGAGAACGTAAGGTCCACAATCATCGGTGTCTTCATCTCGCGCTGAGATCTGGATAGAGGTTCGGAGACCTGGAGGAACCGAAGATCCAGCCTTGAAAAGTTGCAGCAGCTTGTGTAGGTGCTTCCAGTGACCTCCCAGTGCAGAGTTACCCGCGAGGAAGTCCATCAACGAGTCTGGTGAAAATGTGTTCGCAGACGCCAACTCATCTTCCAGATCCTTGACGCGTGTCGCCACTAAGTCGTATTTCCGCTGCAATGTGGCCAAGTCTGCTGCCGAAGCCCGGAGTTTATGCTGCAAGTCAACTTTCTCCGAGCTGAGCCGACCCGCTACTGCTTTCAGCGTGTCCACCTCAGATCTCAGAGAAGAGACTTCAGCTAAAGCAGTGGCGGTAGCTGGCAGCTGCTGAGATCGAGCCCGTTCGGTAGCCAACAACTTGGCAGTCGCGGCGTGTTCAGTCCGCACTTTGGTCAATGCCCCAACCCGACCAGCACACTCCGTTCGGAGAAGCGAAATGAGCGCTCAGGCATCCGTTTGAGTAGTTGGCTGAGCTTCCAAGCTTAGAAGGAGCCGAGTGGCCAGCTGCAGGTGATGAGTGGTGTTCATGACACGCAGAGCGAGCCCATCAACGCCATAGCACTGCACCAAAAGCAGCATCTCGCGCTCCATTGCCAAACGAAAACGTGTCGGACAAATTGGTGGGGTGAAGAAGGTTCGCTTGCAGGAGATCAGTGGCGGCATCCCCCCCCCCCCCCCCACCAAGAGCGCTCAGCCGGCTCAACTCGCCATCCGAAAAGAACGACACGGGGACTGATCGGGCAAGGCCGTCCGGCATACCCACGAGAGTCTCTCCACGACGGACGTCGAAGAGAGAAGCCGGAACTTGCACGATCGCAGGAGCAGGAGCCGCTCCTGTGCCCAACGAAGGCACCGGGCGTATCAGAGAAGTCAGGGACGGCGAATACTGCGTCGTAGAAGTCATCAACACGGCAGTGGACGGCTGTGGAGCTGCCGGTGTTCCACCGGCAGCCGCGGCGAGTTGCAGGAGTGCAGCAGGCGTCCTTGCGGTGGCCGAGGACGAACTCGAAGCCGCCTGTTGCGTACTGGTGACCGCCGGCAGCATAGGAGCCATCCCCGCCGAGCTTGAAGCCGCATCCGCACCATCGGAGCTCGAAGAGACGATCGACGTGTGTCGCGAGGAGCTGGCGGAGACGCACTGGTGGTCGCGAGACTGCTGGTGGAACCGCCCATGCCCGAAGACACGTCCCTCGTGGTGTTGCAGACGCGTAGCGAGGCGTCCGAAGCGGCGAAGTCTTGAAGTGGCGTTGCAGGAGCCGCAACTCTTGCTCACTGCTGCTCTGACGAGGGGCGGGAGACTGCTGGCCAGCAGCGCCGTTGTCGGCCATCAGATGCAAGGTCGCGCGGATGAGCTGTGAAGCGGTCTTGCGGGTCGCGTGGAGAAATCGCTGAATGGTTGGGAATCACAGCCCACAAGTTTGGCAGAATCTGACGCAGGGGGTGGGACGAGGTGATCGCTGGCATCCTCAGTTATGAGCGCCAAGATCAAGTCACGAATGAGCTCGTTGAACTCGGGTCTCATAAGGGACGGTTGTGACGAGGCACGCTTGGGCTTTTCCCAGCGGGCCCCTTCGCTTGGCTGCCGGATCTTTCTGCCACCCACTATAACGAGTCATGATTGGTGGAAAATGGTCAGCGGTTGGCGTGGCACCTTGAAGAACGGCGGACTCGTCCCAGCTATGAGCATCGTTGACACCGAACTACGCCATGACCACTCGCTGAAAGCCAAAATAGAGTTGCGGACACCGACGGTCCTCTCCGTGACGGACCTCGCTCAGTCTAGTTGTGGCATTCTGAGATCATAGATGTTCGGCAGAGTGATTGCCGAGTTCCCGATGGCGCAGAGGTTATCTTCCGGGTTGGGATGACCTGGTTATGAAAGACAGTCTGAGATCGGACAAGGCTCAGAGATGGTTTGCCAAACCTTGGAGGACTCAGCTTGGCAAAGATGGACACCTGGAGACATTGTAAGCCGGAGACTTACCTGGAGACATTGTAAGTCTCCGGCTCGGTGAAAGCTCAGGAGCTCAGAGTGATGTGGGTGATGAGATGTTGCAGAAGATCGCTGCGAAAGGGCGGGTCATCAAGTGATTGCTTACCCAAATCAGCTTTGACGCACGGTCGCACCCATGTGACGCGCACTCTACAGCCAATCACGGGCACGGAAAGTGGTGTAATCAGGAGGCTACTGACCACCACGCTCGACTTTAACGGAGCCCCGCCAATCATCGCGCCGGGTCTCATGTGGAGACGCTGAGCACCGTTGGTTTGCGAGCCACTGTCATATTGAAGCGCCGCTCGCCGTAGGCCTGCAGGCCGCTCGCAAGGTGATATTTCTACCTTTGTTTGGGTGCTCTCCGATGGACGCTGTGCACCCCCCCCCTTGATAGGTCTTTGTTTGCATGTGTAAAGTATTAATCAGAATCGAATTTGCCCCGAAGGCCGCAAGCGTTAGTGTGTTCTTGTGGAAAAGGGTGTCTGAGGAGACTCCAACAAAACTCAAGCCCCATATAGACTATTTGGGTGTACCTCGGTGTGAGGGGGTGCCTATTTGGCTATTTCATTTCATTACACGTCGGCAGGTCGAACTAGGCGGCTGTACCCAGCGTGTATTTCATATTTTCGGGTAGAAGGTGATCTACTCTGAGGTTTCGGCAGAGCAGTACCTGGGATAGTCGTTCTCAGAGCTGTTGGGTGGATTTCGTGTGGCGCGGAGACTGGGATAGTGGTTTTCAGCTTCGCCGTTTTGTCTACGTCAAGACGTGGTGCGCGGAAGTCCCAGGGCGCAGAGGCGAGAACCCTGGAGCAAGCCAGGCTCAACCCGAGCCAATTCTCGGAGCCACTCTAGGTCTGAGGGGCGAGTGAAGACCTGTGGACGCGGCTCTCAGCTGGAGCCGCTCGGAGGAAGTGAAGAAGCAAGGAAGACCAGGTCTGTGGTCTTGGAGGAAGCAGACAAGTTGTGTGTGGAGTGTATTGTGGAGTATCGTGTCTACATTGGAAAAACCCGGGGCAGATTGGGTGAAGATACGTGCAGACGAAGACCTGTTGAGCAGGGAGCCGGTTTCGTTTGGAGACATCTGAAGACGACTGGACTAGGAACAAGGTTGGCGTGGCTGGCTGACGTCTGGGCCCAAAGCGTAGCCCCAGCAAGAACCGTCAAGGGGATCGCAAGGGAGGCGCACACGCCGCGTCGGACCAAGGGTTCGAGCTTGGAGGTCTCGGCCGAGTCTTCGTCGGGTCCAGCTGATAGTTGTCAGCTGAGACTCTAAGACGCTGAGCCCTTCTGAGCTTAGACTTGACGTTTGGCGATTCAAGTTTGATCAAGGTTTGTTCTGGACGCTAGGAAGTTGCCCGCACCTCACCACATATCTTTGCCGTCGTTCTCCTGGCGTACCGACCCAGGGGGTGAGTCGGCGTTCTCGCGTCTCCGTCGGAATCCATTTTCCACATGCAAATATATAATATCGTTTGGTATCCTTCTTCGTCTGTCCCTGCGAGCCAATTGCTCCTCGCAGGCAGTTCAATCTTCGGTCGCATTCGCAGGGGGTCCTCGCCAACTACTCGGGCACCCTCTTAGCGACTCCTTTCCCCGGTAACATTCTTCGCCTGCGCACTACGAGCCGGTGGCCCTCGCTGGCAGTTCAATCATAGACTGTGTCAGTCGTCAGTCCTCGTCCGCGACTTGAACCATTTGTAAGCGTCGGTCGCTGCGTTTCCGACGCAAATAGTCATAGAGCAGTCCTCCATACGACAAGGTAGACGCTGGTTCCCATGTCGGTTCGTCGTAACCGACCCACTTCACCTTGAACTCTCGGACGGCTCGGTTGGTGCTCGTCGACGACGGCGTTCGATCATTCAAAATCCCTTCGACTTCATATTCACCGGACGGATGATCCGGTTCCCAGCTGTCCTAGGGTGGTTACTCCTCATCAAATCCTCCCGTGACTCCTCGTTCACCTCTGGTGCAAACCGAACCTTCGGTCGGTCCCCAAATTCATTCACTGCCTTCAGTCGGGAGACATGCACTACTGGGTAGAACCTGTAACCGCTCCGATTTGGTCATTCGAGCTCGTAAGCGAACTCCTCGACCTTCTTCTTGATACGGAACGGTCCGTGCCATCGGTGCGCAAGCTTCTTGGTAAGACCCGGTTTCACGCGCTCCATGTACAACCACACGCGACTCCCTTGCTGGAACAGAGACTTCTGAGCCGTGTCCACTCCTTCTCCTTCGCTGTCGACTCCTCGTGGGCTATCATCCGAGGCCTCCGTTTCCGCAGGGCTCGGTAGAGCTTCCTTCTCCCGCCGTCCAAGCGCGTCGTTATGTTCTCTAGCCCTCCGAGCCTTCTCAGCCGCTTGATACTCTTTCGCCATTCAGAGTGCAATTTCCTGCTGTCGATTGGCCTCACGACGCCACGCCAATGCATCAGACTGTCGTCCGGAGCCTCGTTTGAGTCATGACGACATCGCTTTGAGGGTGGCCTGAGCGTCCCACCCGTGAACGAGGTAAAACGGAGTTTCCTCCCTGGTTCCGTCCTGCGAGTTGTTGATGGCAAAGATTAATCTCTCCGCGATCTCGTCCCAGCCTTGTTGCAGGGGGTCTTCGGCATACACGCGTACCGACTGCATGACGGTCTTCACAGATCGTTCTTGCTGGCCGTTCGCCTGCGGCCGATAACTCAGCGTGGCTCGCGACCGAGACTGCATCATCTCGGTGAAGAATTGGAAGACCTCGCTCATGAACCTCGGATCTCGGTCGTGGCGAATCAGCGAGGGTGCACCGAACCTTCGGTAGACACACTCTTCGAAAGCTTGCGCCACAACTAGGGCCGTGGTGTCCGACATGGCTTTACCCGTCACAAATCCAGTGAACGAGTAAATGTTGCCCGATCCAACAGAAAAGCTCAGACGCAAGCACGGCAACACCTCGTATCAGGTCTTGTGACGTATTCATCCACGCCTTGTATAGCAGAACGATTTCTTCGGTGCTCCTGTCGGGGCCCTTCCCCATGTTCTCGAGATCTTCGTGCAGTACTCGGGTTGGTTGGTTGGCTGAAGTGTGTGCACCACATGATCCATTAAATATCAAGTCTTAAACTGAGACTCGAGACGTCCTCGATAGGACCTCCTGAAGTTAAAACCCGCATTACGACCTGCCACTGGATGCTTAAGACTTGGGGCAAGGTCCTAATGCGCTACTTTAACGTTAAAACCGCCGTTAGGACTTGCTGCTGGAGATGCTCTTAGGGGTTGTTTCGTTCGGGGGCAGGTTAGATAGGGCAACTTTTACTCGTAAGTTAATTCCGGCAGAATTGTTGTCATACATCCGAAACTAGAGGATTGGGCTGGTAGTGCTGTTTGTTTATAGGTACGATTGCGATTATCTTGACGATGGCGCGTGCCACCACGAAGATGGCTGGTTTCGACAATTTGTGACAATGTACTGTAGCACGAGTCGATTGATAGCTAACGACTGAGAAGAACCAGTCTGTTTCTACACATCAATTCATTAACTCATTTATCATAACGTGCACCATGTAAGCGAGCTTAGCTGCCGCGGCAGCCACCCGACCCTGCGAGGCCATATACTGAGCTGCCGCGGCACTTAGCGAGCTACCGGATCACACACTAACGTACATATCAACTCATCAACTCATCTACCGCAGCAAACACGAACGTACACATCCACTTGTCAACTCATTTATCATAACGTACACCATGTAAGCGAGCTTAGCTGCCGCGGCAGCCACCCGACCCTGCGGCGCGAAGCGAGCTACCGGAGCACGCACGAATATACACATCAACTATATCAATCCGTTTATCACGTGCAGCATGTACATGTAGGAGATGCTGCACGTGATAAAATGGGTTCATAAAGTTGATGCGCAATTTCATGTGAACGCAGCATTACAAGAATGATATACGACCAGCACTACCAGCCCAACGCTCTAGTTCTCGATAGCACCCATCGCAATCTTTCTGGTCGAGCTGTTGGGTATGAGCATGCCCAACACGATCCGCAGCGTTCGATGCGGACGCATTACGAGTACAGTTTGATCGATCCGCAGCGTTCGATGCAGACGCATTACGAGTACAGTTTGATATCTAACGTATCTTATCTCTTCAATGCGCATGTGTATGTTTTTTAAAGCTCACTGCAACGTACATATTCGGAATAGTGCATGTGTGAAAGGTAAACCTCATCCATCTTAACGTATGATTCCATTTAAGCCTCCACTTTCACCTGCTATATCATATACTTTGACCTGTTATCCTTTCCAAAAATTCAATATCTTATACAAAATGGAGGATTTATACGACCTCATTTGAAATTTGTATTGATTCGATACCTACTTGGCCTGGAGCGAATTAATCCCTGTTGGGCTGTCCGTCCTAACGTGACCGTTAGCACCAACAGGATAATGATTATCAAAGTGTAACCACGCGGTTGCGTAGGAGTCCCGCAGCTGTTTGCAATGCTCTGTGAAAATGCCAAGGGGGCACTTGATATTTCAGATTTCCAGTTGGTCCTTACTACATGCAGTACATGTAGTACCTTGGTATGCGTAACTTTCTTTCGTAAGCTACTTCTGTAGCTTACACTTACCGAAGAACAAACCAGGGCCTGAGTGATGTTAGCGCTGATCGCATAATATGATAGCATATTGTGCGATGATAGGAATCAGATTTCCAGGAATCTGGAAATCTAAGTGCAGCACGACCACCGACGAATTTCACAAGTTTTGTGGTACATATAGGTAGATCACGCATCGCGGGGCTCCAAGTTGTATTACTTGTATACAGCTTGCACGTTTATAATAATAATATGGATTATATTATAATCCATATTATGGATGCCCAACAGGATCAGTAGATCAAGCCGGAGAGCATTTAAAAAAATCAAAAGCACAACAGCAAGGCCGACGAGTGCTCGTAGGAATGGATGCCCCTCCTCTTAATCCGCGAGCGCTCGACTGCAAGTTGCAGTGTGCATTGCCGTCGAAAGCATTCCTTGCACAGTGTGCAAGGAATGATTACGACGGCCCCGTGCCTACCACTCGCCGTGTTGGGTAAGAGCGTGTCACAAAGGAAATGTAGGGAATTACATGTACGAAGCGTCTATCTGATCTCGGCCGAGGAGGTCCGATGATCACATTGTGGTCACCACAAGCGGTCTACGTGTACAGTACATGTATTGTGCTTTTCAATGCGTTTGTCGTTTTCACTTAGCGCTTTGGTCGATTTATAAAATCTGGACCTCGATATAAATAGAGTTAGTGAGAAAGACAGTGCAACTCGACCAGATTATTTCTCGCAAGCATGGGTTTGGATCCTGCACGCAATTCTGGCCGATTTATTATAACTCCTCCTCTCCATCTGTCCGACACAATATCCACACATCATGTAGGAAGAATGCTCAAAACGTGACACCAACACTCGGACAGAGAAATTGGTGGGTGCAGATCATCATCGAGCTAGTTGCATGATGGCCAATATCCTTGTTCGTGTGTTGTGTACTAGGTGGCGAGCCATTTATCGTATAATATTTGTGTGCATACGTTAGCTTTATATCTGTACGAATGCTGCAGTGTAACTAGAGGTGTCGTAGAAGACGGAAAGGATGACCATGCGACGTAGTGGCCCAGTACGTAAAACAATATCCTACAAGCTACTTAGACTAAAAACTACAATAGGAGCAGCTAGTGCACCCACAGATGAAGTTAAAGAACCATCACACACCACCAACATAGCAGTATTAGAGCGTCAGTGGCCGGCGACATTTCGGTGCCACCGAGGTGATCGTTTTAGCAGGCAAGGAATAGCCGATACGGCAAGTCTGTGGACAGGCACGATTTAGCAGCTCTCGCATTTTTATGTCCACGATTTGTTTGCTGGTGGAGGTCGATCTAAGGCCTTAAATGGAGCGACAAAAGTCTGCAAAGCACAATACAGATTAGGGCGCGAATAAGGAACGCCTGATATATAACAATTCTCATGTGGTATGTATCGATTAGAGAGCATAAATTGACATCGGCAGGGAAAACTACTCGATTTAGTTCAATATGTCGCTAATCTGAGTCCGATCTACGTATAATCCTGCGTGCCGCTAACAAGCTTTGATGGCGTCCGCGTCCAGCGCCTTCCACGCATTGTTACACCATGTGACTGCGTCGGAGGTCTCGATAACAAAGGGGTCCAACTCGCAGCACAATCTCCATACTGCCTCTTCGCCGCAGTCCTGCAGTACGCGCCGCTTGATCCACGCGATCACACCTTGGTCCATTGGTTGGATCGCTGCTGTCGTGTTGGGGGGCAAGAACTCCACCTCCACGTTCGCTAGTGTATCCTCAGGGGTTATGTGGACAGGGGCGTTATCCAAAAGCAGCAGGATCTTTCTCCCAGCCTCGCCCATTGACTTGTCCAGGTCCCGCAGCCAATCCTGAAAGACTGATACAGTTAACCAGCCTTTGCTTGTGCCCTGGTAAAGCGCAGTCGTGGGCTTCTTGGGCAGCCAACGAGGCTTTTTGGCCTTGCCCAGGAAGAGTAGTGGGAGTTTCTGTGCCCGGAGCTGTTAGTCGCCACTACGATTGACATACGGTCCTTCTTCTTCTTGCGAGCGG
>JAIKVD010001249.1:0-11893 GCA_024679075.1 Phytophthora uliginosa | reverse complement strand
CACTGCTTCTCACTAACTGTACGAGCGGCGTTCGGAGGTATTCGTCTGCGCTCAGTACTCTTGTATTTTCTATATCTGTATTAACAACTCACTAGGTGGAATCCGGTCCGCCGAAGACAAACGGCCCGAGAAGGGGGTTACGCAAGGTATACACGCCACTCCGAACGAGGTTTCTCGTTTAGAGGTACCCGCCTGTTCTCCGTCCGGAAGTCCTACTTTCGGAAGGGGGACCGGTCCCTAAAGGGTAGCGCGAGCACTATACACATGGGCGGGAAAAAGTTGTCACCGACTTCGCCACAAAGGCGTCAATCACGTCGACCTGTTCCTTCGGAAGCGGCCACTGCCGTGTGGTGCAGTATTTAGTGCCCGGCGCTAGATCGATCTCGTGCCTCACACCCCGATCCGGGGGAAGGAACGAGGGAGGATCGTCACTGACGCATCCGAAAACTCCTTCAGAAGGGCGAAATACGGATCCGAGGGATCCTTCAAAATGGCAGCGCCGTACCGCATCTGCCTCCGAGAGGACCGTTCATCCTCCAACACCTCTGAGTCCATGACCGATGAGGTATTCAGCTCCTCCGAGCTATGCTCTGCATGCAGGAGGACAACTTCTTCCAGTTCCCCTGCTTCAGGGTAACCAAGCCCCTACTTTACGATGCGTGTATCGCCTCGAAGAATCTCTTCCCATTAGCAGTGGCCAGCCCGCGTAGTCGTACAGCCTTCTCGTGCGGCGTCTTGCGCGAGGAGCGGCGAGCGTACAGGAGGGGCACGTACACGGCGACGATCAGCAGCAGGTAAAGATCGTCCGTAGACATCAATTTTCAAGTTGAAAGATAGGGAGAATTAGACTGTCATTCTTGGGTTGTCGCATCGGATGCACAGATCGTAAAAACTTCATTTTCATTTTTCCGCTGGAAAACGAAGAAAAGTTTCGGTCACCGGCTAGATGAAGTCCATCTCAAACATGTTCTTCAAGACTGACTGTAGTTTTTAGCGCGTAACTTGCTGTAAAAATACAAAGTATCCATACTAAAGCCAATACAGCTTAAATGTTTGGCTCGCAGGACTACTGGTACGATGCACCATGTACTTTAGAGAGTGACACCTCTCATTCTGTGGTACACTTGATTGTACCGCGTTACATCCCCCTTGATCCTCCAAACAATTCAAAGGAATCTGAACACCCAAAGGGCGGATTCTCGGGCACCGCCGCCTCGCGGCCGGCACGCCTCATTCTTACGTCTCCATCGACTTGTGCCCACAGCGGGCACCAAGCTCGGCATCTCCCTGCTCTCGGCAGTGTTGGCCGTAAAGCCGAAACCCCATTGTTCGTAGCCAAGGTGCAGAGTGCGTCGGCACAAAATGCGAATGACTAAGTCTCCACTGCTGGCAAGATATTGCCCCATGACCTGGGACAAGCTCCATTTCGTGCTCTCTCCCTTTGGCAACTTGGTACGAAAAATGGGCTCAAACTTTTAAATCAGCGGGAAAGAAGGGTTATTTGAAAAAGAATCACGGCCCGTTGTATCGCTACTCAAAGCACTTGGACCACTTGAACGCCAGAAGAAATGAGATACAAGTCCAATTTGGAGGGACGGCGATGGATTGCGACCCATATGATCCACTCAACACGGCCAAGGTGGCAGTGCGAGAGCTCAAGACCATCAAGAAAGCGGTGATATTGGCTTGGTCGGCTTCTGCCCCGTCGTGGCAACTCGGGAGCTTCTCCACTTAAGAACCCTCTTCTGTCTGGGTCCGCAGCGAGTGGATCATTTCCTCTGTCTTCTGGCCGCTCAACGTCCACTATGATGTGGACATGCTGTGCATGTACTCATGGTCTGGTTTTCCTGTCCTTGTCATCTGCTGCCAACTCTCTGCTTTGTTCGTACATGTTGTACGCAGTGGTCTGCCCGCTGCCCACCATCTTAAGTATCTTCTACTTGGCGCTCTTGGTATCAGTGCGTCTCATTGTCGTCCATCGGCTTATGTGTTTCTTCGTCTATCTGGACGGCTGCTGTAGTGTCAGGAATATGCGATCTCTGTGCTGGTGTTGCAGCAGGGCCAACCGCAGAATCCTATTGCGGGAGGAGCAGTCGAAGCGAAGGAGGGGCTACCAGATTCGGATGGAGAGTAAAACTGATCAAGGTCATGGCGCCAGCAGGAGGGAGGTAGAGAGAAGGAAACAACCCACCACGCTGCAACTGTTATCCGCTGAATAACGGAAAAGGAACTGGAGACGAGGAGAACAACGGAGTTCAAAAATTATGGAGAAACATGAGACGAGCAAGACGATAGCAAGAAGATAACAGGAGAGCGCAGATCAGAAGGCAGCATCAACTCGACAGGACGATAGGCCTTGCCACAGCGAATGTCAGAGACCTGGCAACGCACCTGAAAAAAATACGTGAAAATAGAAGGGATCAAGGGGCAACTTGAAGGGGGGCAGAGGAATGTGATTTTTCTCCAAGAAACAAGTCGAGCACGACGAGGCGAGAGCACAGCATGCAGCTATGTGGTGTTCAAACATTCCGTGTCTGCAAAGCATTCATATTGGTCATCTGGAAAAGAGAGGAGAGCAGGAGTGGCGATCTTGATTAACCCGTACAGGGTGATCAAGGAGGCTCAACCGTGGCGACATGACATGTGGTCCCAGCATCTGATGATGATCACGGGGAGTATAGCAGGTCAACTGTTCCTAATGGTCAACATGTACGTGCCGTCCTAAGAAGCGGAGCGAGTGCAATTTCTACAGCAGCTCCAGCCAATTGCTTGACCAGCGGATGCGGGAATCATATGTGGGGGCGATTCTAACTCTATCACTGACAGAGAAATTGACAGGATCAGAAGATCGAGTGAGGACGACGTGGGGCAAATGAACTGCAAAAAATTGTGGAGAAGGCAGGACTGGTTGACACTGGGTTCTATAACATCCCGGCGGGGCGGAAAGCCAAGTATATCAAAGAATATGCAAGCAGGCACCACATACGCCAACATTCGGCGGGCGATGGAACGGGTTGGGACCTCACGATTGGACCGTTTATACATCGGGGCACCGATCAAGTGGCTGCTCAGAGGTGAGATGACAAAAACCTAATTGTAGATCGGATTATCGAGCGGTGTTGCTGGAGCTGCACTCGCCACGGGGGAAGTAAGGATGCGGAAAAGAGCACGCGTGTACCCAATGACGCCATACGTCCAAGCGGCGACGAGCACCTGAACAGGCAAACATTGCATGCGCTACAAGGTGCCATCCACACATCAGAGCCGAAAGAAACAGCGCAAATATGAGACGCTTTCAAAGCTGAGATCAAGAAGGATATGATTGCACTCAAAAAGCAAGCGAGACTCCGCATGACGTATGGATACCGACAGCGGATAAAACGGCTCAAAGCCAAGCTAGCAACGTACGAATATGGAGAAGCAGTAACTGAGAACAGGAGGAAAGTGCTACTGGAGCATCTGAATCAGGCCCAGAACGAGAGTAGGGCACTCAGGCGAAAGGTGCTGATAACGAAGAATGCAGGGAGCTCGAAGGCCAGCACAAGGAGATTCTTCAAAAGAATTTGCACCAAGGTTAGAGACAATGGCATTCCAACATTGACACCCCCAGGCTCAGCAATATGCACGACAAAGCGAACATGTTGGCGGAATGCTGGGAGCCGATTTTCAATAGGGCTACATCAGAAAAGGAGGTGTTCGAAGAGTACGTGGGAAGGATTGGTTGCACATGGAATAATACGGAGCTGAGCGAGTTGGATGCAGAGATCACGGAATGTGAAGTGGAGGCAGCAACTACGCAATGCAAGTGGAGAAAAGCGTGTGGGCCGGACGATCTGAGTTTTGAATGACATCAAGATAACTCAGAGCTGCTTGTGCCTAACCTAACCAAGCTGTTCAATAATTGCATTAGCGAGGGAGTATCTCGAGCGACCTTTGTTGAAGCGTTCATCTTCAGTATCCCAAAGGGGGGACACCAGCAACCCCCTCAACTACCGACCGATAGCGCTCATATATACAGACTATAAGGTGTCCACACCTATTCTATACAGCAGCACATCACAGAGCTGGTGAATGGCACTCAATTTTGGATTCATAACCGGAAGAACGATACGTGAAACGATTGATTTGTTCGAAGCACCCAAAATCACTCGCAAGGCAGGAGGTGAACTCACCAAGGCACATGCACTGCTGCTAGATTTCGCGAAGGCGTATGACTCGCTAAACCTCGACTTCTTGTATGAAATGTTGAAAAAAAGGGCTTCCCTAAGCAATTTTGCAAGATAGTGGAGGTCGTACATGAGCGAACAACAGTCATGTTCATGGCGACTGGGGGGCTGTCAAATGCATTGAAGGTAACAAGAGGTATCAGGTAGGGATTTCCACTGGCACTCTATTCATCCTAGCGGTGGACGTACTGTACGATGAGATAGAGAAGGACAGTACCGAATTACCTATGTTATGACCTTCTATATGTTATGGCATACAGCAGTGATCTAGCCAATCAGAGGCCGTGCGGGAGAGACCGCCGTGCAACCTAAGTTATCACATACAGAACCTCGAACTGCATTTTTCACAGCGTCACACAAGATGGAGGTCTTAGACTATCTAGTTGTCTATGATGATATCGCGAAGACTATCAGCCATTGTTACCCTGAGTTGCCAGTGTCTAGATTTAACCGTCGATGGACACTGATTTACTCATGCATAATAGACTCCATTTGATTTCTCCCTACATTCAATCGTACGCTTCAGATAGACAGGACAGCGAATATCTGGTCTATGTTGGTACACTAAAGTGTATGTGATAACATAGGTTATTCGGTAGGGTAAAATGAATAGCTTGAAACAGAGCAGAGGTTGACGATAGCAGGATACGCAGACGACACTGCAATATATATTGCACACTGAGGGAAGCAGCAAACTGCGGTTGAAGCAGTGAGACGATTTTCAGCAGGCTCGGGGCTGGAACTGAACGTAGCCAAGTCGGTGGCGAATCAAATGAGACCAACAGAGAAGGAACCGGAAAAGGAAGTGGAGCAGGACAAGCAGGTCGTGGTGCGGGATACGGCACGTTACTTATTGCACATAGATGGAGAGAGAGTCACGAAGGAGGAGGCATGGGGAAAAGCTTTTGGGGCACTGCGAGTTCGGCTCGCGCTAGCGGAAGTCAACACCAACACGGTGGTGCAGTGGGCGGCGACTGATGTGGCAGGCATCAAATCCAAGCTGCTCTATGTGGCGAAACACGCATGGCCGACGGATAAAATTATCAAGAGAGCGGACTAAAGTATGCGGGGTTTTGTGTGGAACGGGTATTTTGCAGTACCGGAAAGACCACCGGTCAATGCCCTCCTCTCGTCCTGGACCTGATTCAGATGCTCCAGCGCGAGGTGGCATCAGCCGGCAAGAAGCCCACCGCGAACAAGAACGACAACGAAGCGAACGCCGGAAATATGCATGTCACTGCTTGCCGGCCCGGCGGATCGGGTCAACGCTCTAATGCTCTCGTGTTCGTTTGCTCTTGAGATCGTTCAATTTGCAGTCGACTATCGAAGCAACAAACGACACAACAAGCTTTCTGGAGCCACCGCGCTCGGTGTGGACGGCGTCTCCTGATTCTGCCCTCAGCCTGTATACCTTGGTCATCATCGAAAACATTACGGGCAGGATATAGGCGGAGACGCAAAAAGGATGGCATTGGGAAGTTCGAGCGTGGTGCTGTCGGGGATTGAGACGCGGCATTCACCAAAATACAAAGTGCTATCGTCACCGAGCAAGTTTAGCGGTTCAAAACCTATTTTCAACACAGCTCACCCCAACAATATCTTATTGCAAATTTTCGGAGAGGGCGTTTTCGCGACCAGCTTCGAGGTCTTCAACGTCAAGAGAGAAACTAGCGTCTATGTAGTTTGTGTGCTTTTGACTTGGCCCACACGTGAAAATGGCGGATTACTATTCATAGCCTTAATTAAGAAAAGAACGAGGCCGAACTTGCGTTTTATTATGTCCCACAAATAGAGAATTGCGAGCCGTAGATAACATGAAGTTCCCATGTTGCAGAAATGCGTATCTAGCTTTCTACTGTACTAAGGAAAATAATATTGGTCTGGGGGGTAATCCAGTACTTTTCTACTGGATCACGGTAATTCATCAGCTAATCCCTAATGTCTATACAAAGATCAAGTAAAAACCGAGCGTTCAGGCTGATCATACAATCGGACGAGCCTTCGCCTTAAGTCCGGATTCCTAATGACAGGCCGAAAGGGAGTACTGATATGACTAACCGGGGGCCTTGGCGGAGGTTATATTAGAACCCGCCGTGACCCAACGACCCGCTGACACTGAAGTGCGGGAAATGTGTGCAGCCAATCAGAGGCCTTGGTCATCTTTCTCCACGAGGTTCAAGGTCGTTAGACCTCAGCGCGGGGCTGTCAGTCTAAGCCAAAACTCGACATCACAGCGGCCCCACCTCGACGCGAGCCTACCCGAGTGGTTAGCGTCGTGGTGCATACCGCTTCTCGCAGCATGCCGCGCACTCCGAATGCCCTCGTCGAACCCCAGACCACCGCTCTCCGTGCCATCAGCGCCGCTTTCGGGGTGAGTCCTTGCTGATGTTGCTGTCACCCCGCAGATTCGTTGATGCTAACGCTATCTTCTCGTCCAACTCGATGCAGTTCGACTCACGCCGGTCTGGTGAGATCACGAGCATCGTGATCCCCCGACCCCTCGACGAGCCCTCGACTGAGCCTGCTCCTGCGTCCATGCCTGCAGGTGGCCTTCCCAGAGATGATGCGCCTGCAGAAACTGCGCTCCTTCCCAGGATGGCTCCGCGTCTCGCGCCTGGGTTCCGTCTTCGCCAACTCCCGTCCCTGTTCCTGCACGCGGGGTGTCGGCGGGGCCCCAGGCTGCAGACGCTGTACAAGCTTCGGCTGGACAACTGCCATAACCCTTGCTGCAGAGGCTGCGTCTGGGGCTGTGAATCAGTCGTTACCAACTCCTGTTGAGCCGTCTGCTAGCGGGGCATCGATTTATCATGCTGCTCCTCAGCCTCCTGCCAGTCCTCACCGGCGCAGTCCGTCGCCCGATGCTTCGCCTGGTTCTCTGGCTGGATCGTCGCGTTTCTACCGGACGGGTGCCCGTTATGCCCCGATCGCTTCCCAGCCTTCGTCTTCAACCTAGGCATCTGCGTCTCACCGACATGCCCTGGAAGGGCTCGTTCATGACGCATTCGACGTGGCTGTGCGACGACTGAAAGCTCACGCTGAGCGTCATCTCACCGACCTCGCTGGCATCATGGTCGGACTGGTCCGGTTTCCTCCGCTCCGTGTCGACTCAGACCTCGACCGACGTCTCGAGGACGCCCGCGGCCTCGCCTCGGTGGTCCATGCGGTCGCTCCTGGTGCGCTCACGCTGCCCCTCTACTGGGATATCGAAATGAAAAACCTGCGTGGGGACATCCGATGTTACCAAGACCAGCTTAGCGAGTGTGAGGCTGCGCTGTACACGGAAGCTGACCTTCGTCGGCGGGCTGAAACGCTCTGTACCCAAGTCTCGACCGAGCGTAACACCTCGGCTGACAACGCCAAGGCTTTTTGGGACGAACGAGATTACGCCTTCCGGCAGCTGGTTCTGGTGAATACCACGTTGCAGAAAAGTTCGGACGTGATCGACTATCTGAAGACTAGGTATCAAACGAGGACGCGCTCAAGGAGACTCGTTCGGTGATCCGTAAAAATCGCCAGCCCGTCAAGGAAGGGTTGTAGAGTTATACTGTCATCTGCGATGTCGAGTTTCGACTTTGATTATAAGCCCCGCGCCGAGGTCTAACGACCTTGAACCCCGCGGAGAAAGATGACCGAGGCCTCTGATTGGCTACACACATTTCCCGCACTTTAGTGCCAGCGGGCTAGTTAGTGACTGTGGGCCACGGCGGGTTCTAATATAAACACCGTCGTGACCTCCGGTTAGCCATACCTGTACCTTCTTTTTGCCTCTTAGTAGGAATCCGGACTTAGGGCGAAGGCTCGTCCAGTTGTAGGATTAGACCGAAGGCTCGGTTTACACGTGATCTTTGTATAGACATTTAGCTATAGACCGAGGCCCCACAGCCTCTAATCACTAAATCAGAGTAGAATTTCCCCCTCAAGCCACAAGAGTCAAGTCCGTCTCCGGTAAGTCTAGCTAGCTTAGCCGTAGCGCCAGGATACACTCGGTCGACGTGGGTTATGTCTACCGGTGAACTTAAGGTACATTGACTGAGAGTTCATCCTGGTAAGGCGAAGAGTGGAGAAGTGGCCGAGTGTTGAGAGGTATTAGAGACCTCATTGTTCGTATCTGGGAGAGTGGCACAGCCCCCCCCAGTATATTTAACTCCTGACCGAGGTTTCACTTCGGTCCCCCCTGTAAAAGACCTTGACTGGCCCGGTACCCTTTCTTTCTGAGGGACTACAGGGGGTAAGCGCTAAGCGCAACTGTGTAAACACCCTAGCCTTTGCTCGTGGCTACGGGTGTATTTATTTCTGTGGGAATACCTGCCTGACCCAACGGCGCACACAGGCACATTCCAGCCCGGTGTAAGGGATCGGATCTGGTCTTCAGATTTTATCCCAACGATATATCGCCGACCTTAACGGGAAAGCGTGTGTTGTTGGTAGGGCTCGTTCCCCTTACTTTGGTAGGAGGGACGAGGACTCGTAAAATCGTGTTTCCCTACACGAACAACTGGTGCCGCGACCCGGGACTGGTGTGACCTAGTTTGTGTTGTGTGGTCTGTGTAGGTATTGCCCCTAACGAACTTTGAGAAGTGAAGAAAAGAGAAGAAAAATAAGAAGAACAAGATCAAGATGGCCAAAAGATCCAAGTCAGCGGTACCAGCCACGCCGGTCAGGCCGGCGCGTGGACCGACCGGAGCTCCGTCAATCCTCGCCAGCGATCTGACGTCTCGGTTGTCAACGATCTCTGAACGATCGGTCACCTTCGACGACTCGGCGGACGAAGGTCCCGACGCCAAGGATGGAATGATGGATTATGAAGACCTGGAAGAGAAGACTCCGGCAGCGATGCAAGAGTTGGACGACCAAGAAGGCGCGATGTTGTCGGCGGGACGCAGCGGGGGCTCGCGCTCCCTGTCCCGAAGTCTCGCGTCTGAATTTGATGAAGTTGCGAAGCCGGATCATGCCCAGGATGATTATGAGGACAGCACCGAGGAGTCGAAGGCTCTGGTGCAGGTTTCTAAGGGTCCTCAAGATTCACGCGGGTACCGGCCCCCGCTGAACAGCAGCACCCCCCGCTGCTAACAAGGTGCTCGGGCGGATGCTTGAGCAAATGATCGAATCCAGCGAGTGGATCCAACAGTTCACTCCGCAAATGGTTCGCCAGTCCGTTTGGGCTCAGTTGAGTGGTGAGTTGGCCTGGCCAGTGAACACGATCACCACTACCCAGGTGGTCGAGGACACGGTGTCACTCCTCCGAGCAATGGGGTGCGAACCCCAAACGCATCCTTCTGAGTCTGCGCTCGAGGGATGGCCACCAGCTATCGCTGGTCGCGACTTGCACAAGTGGAAGAGGAAGCTTCGCTTGAGTTTTGGAGCGTCCGACATTAGTCTGGGACGGTCCCCGAAGACACCGGGAGCTCAGGAAGAGGAAGACCCGTCGAGAGTCCCGCTTCCTCAGACACCCAAGAAATATGCTGAAGACTCGGCCGGCCAGTCGGTGAATGACGGCTTGTTCTCAGCCAAGACTGTTGGCTCGCCGTGCTTCCAGGATTCCCATATGGTGACTCCTCGGTCGACGAGCCGGGCTGACCGCCTTTCGCGCGAGTCCGAGGTTTCTCGAGGCTCCCGCGGCGTCCGACCGAGTACCGCAACTAGACGGACGACTCGTCGATTTACTCCGCGTGAAGACTCGTCCGACGATGCCAGCGAAGATTACACCGATCGTGGCGATGAAACCGACAGTACCAGCGACGAGTTGGCCCGCCAGGTCCAAGAAGTGAGCGAGATGGAGCGACTGTATTCGACGCCGAGACTTGAACTCGCGACTCATCGACCTCTCGCCCAGATCAAGCACTTCACTGGGGCCCGCAACAAGAGTGAGAACTCTATGCAATGGCTCCGAGCTTTCGTGTACGAGATGAAGGGATCGCATACCCCTCCCAACGAGTGGTGCATGGCGTTCGAGCTGAGTCTTCGCGACGGCGCCCTTCACTGGTACCGTCAGCTGTCGAAGAAGACCAAACGCCAATGGAAGCTGCTCAGCGATGCTTTCATTAAGTATTACTGCTCACAGTTTAGCCAGTCTGCGAAGGCTCGCTACTACTCTGCTAAACGAGTCGGATCCGAGCACGTCTGTGACTACCTCAATCGGCTGAATGGCTACGCTCGCAATGCAGGCCTGCAGTTTGAGAAGGGTGGTCATGGAAAGGACCACGTGCAGCGTTCCTCGAAACATGTGGAGATCGCGGCCTCGAACGCCGTCTCTGTCACGTGCGAGTGAAGGACATTCACGAACTCGAGGACATGATCAACGACATCCTCAAGTCGGAGGAGCGAGGGACGTCCCGTGAGGGGTCCGCGTACCCGCCGAGGAGTCGTGATGGTTATCCTCCGAGGAGTTGCGATAGCTCACGCAGACGCGATGAAAGGCGCCCTGAGGTAACGCGTGACCCCTACCGCCGGGACCGGTCCGACCAGTCCGACCGTCGTGAAAGAAAATTCGACCGCCGTCGTGATGACTCACGCAATGTCCCACGGATTTCGTTAGCTGAAGCGACTTTGTCCGACCTGATGGCTGAGCTTCAAGTGCGTTCATCAGCACGTGGACGAGCCACACGCCCGTCCCAAACTCGGTACTCGTACAGTGACGACGAGAGTGAGCTAAGTGATCACGGCTACTCGGACGATGACCGCGGCAACGGCGACTTCGATGAGCCCTACGACTCTGACGAAAAAGAAGGTCATGTAGCCGCCGCGAGTGAACATGAACGACGTGCAGCAGCCGACGGGACGTTCGCTCGCTCGGACCATCGCCAACGTCGAGGTGGTGAACCCGGACGAGGTTTCGACCGCGGTAATCGACCTTTCAACCGAGACTACCGCGACAACCGACCACGTCAATATGGACCGTGCGCAGCATGCGGAGGAGCCGGACATTCGGCTCACTACTGCTACCGACGCTGCAAACTGTGCCAACAAGTCCATGACGTCGGAAAGTGCGAAGCCCTTCAGGCCCTAACCTCCCTCGTTCGAACGAAGGTCGAGAAGAACGACCTCACGCCCGAACTCCAGAGTCTAATCTTCGGTGGCAATTTAAACTAGGCAGCCCGCCAACTGAAACTGGGTTGGTCCCAATCGAGCTGCCACAGTTAGCCGCCCCACCAATCGACGCAGACTGTGTCTACGCGTTCGTGGGAACGAGCAAACGGCCGAAGAATGATGAAAATGACGATATGAAAACGACTGACTATGGGAAGGAGAGAGGGGCGCAAGCCTCAGTGGAGGTGTACTGAGAAGAATGGGTGAAGAAGAGGGAGATGGAAGTAGCACCGAGGCTTGGGTGTCGAGCGCGGTGCAACAAGGAGCCTACCACGGCCAAGACACCCGGGGGGCGAAATTGCACCCTGGGGAACGGCTGGGATGGTGGTCCGCGCAGAGGTTTGACCGGAGAGCTCGGATGCGTGCTCTGGTCAAGGGCGCGGTGAATGACGCACGCACACGGGTCCTCTTGGACACCGGTGCGAACGTCAGTGTGATATCGGAGAAGTTTGCGAAACAGTTGCGGCTGCGTGACGTACAAGGTCACGGTCGATGTATGGAGATTCAAGGATTCACCAAAGGAACGATGGCTACCTCGCGACGAGCCTTGGTCAAGGTGACGCTGGGGTGGCAACATGTGT
>JAIKVD010001247.1:0-11900 GCA_024679075.1 Phytophthora uliginosa | reverse complement strand
GCGACGTCCGCGTCGTCGTTCGAGGAAGGCGCGTCCATCGACGGGTTCTCGGACGCCGGCACCCCCGCGTCGGAGCACAAGCTGCTGGGGGTCCACACCAATGCGGAGACCGGCACCCACCACGTGACGCGGTCGGTGTCCAAGCAGCCGACCAAGAGACTGTCGTCCCCCAGTCGCGAGTCGCTGGCCAGGAGACTCATGGGCACAGCCACCAACCAGGAGGACGACGAGAGTGTGGCCAGAAGTCAGGACAACGAGCTGCCCCCCGGTGGCATGCTCAGTACCATCGTCGTCAAGACCGTGCCGACCATCAGTCTCCCACTGGCTGAAGCTTCGGCTTCGGCTTCGGCTTTGACGGTGCCGTTGTCGCCCCGGTCCGCCAAGGTGACTCGACGTATCGTGGCGTCTCCACGCAAGACGCTGCGTCGAGTTGTCGTGCGTCGCACTGGCACAGACGGACAAGTCCACGAGGAGGTGCAGTATGTGGACGCCGAGGGTCAAGTGGCGCAGGGTAGCAGCTTCTTCAATGCTGATGCGGGCGAGACGATAGAGGCGGTGACGAGTTCGACGTCTTCGTCCGGGAGGACGACGGTCACGCGCCGCATCGTGACGCCGCCCAAGTTGACGCGCCGAGTTTTGCGTCGCACTGGAGCGGACGGCCAAGTCCACGAACAAGTGCAGTACCTCGACGTCGATGGAAACGTCGTGCAGACTGAAGGCGACAGCGACGACGCTGTGAGCTCGACCAGCTCTACCGGCAACACGGTGGTGACCCGACGAACGGTGACGCCGGGCAGAACGATCCGCCGAGTTCTCGTGCGGAGAACCGGCGCCGACGGCCAGACGCACGAAGAAGTGCAGTTCATGGACGCCGACGGCAACGCGGTGCAGAGCGACGGAAGTGAGCTGGTCAAGACGAGCAGCTTCTCCAGCGTGAGCGGGGGCGAAGCTCCAGGCTCCAGTTCCGGGCGCACAGTGGTGACACGACGAGTTGTGTCGCCTGGGCAGACGCTGAAGCGCGTGGTCATTCGCAGGAGAGGGGCGGACGGAGAGCTGCACGAGGAAGTGCAGTACGTCGATGCCGACGGTAACGTGGCTCCGACTGAAGGCGGTGAACTACCCAAGAGCGGGAGCTTCAGTACGGCCACGCCGTCCGACACTCCTGGGAGCCGCAAGGTCACGCGTCGTGTGATTCGACGCATGCTCGTTCGGAAGGACGGCACGAGGGTTCCTGTGGAGCAGATCGTGGACGCGGACGGTCAGATCATTGAAGGCGAAGGTGGTTCTCTCGTGAGCGTTGGAAGCTTCACGGGCAGCGTCAGCAGCGTCACGAGCGACAATTCCACGTCGAGTCGACGGACGGTCACACGGCGCGTTGTGGCATCTCCGGGCAAAGTCGTTCGCCGCACCGTCGTCCACACGGCTGGTTCGAGCTCCGGCGCCGACTCTGAAGACGACATGCAGTCCGTGGACGGCGACGGCGTCGACCTCGCCAGCAGTGGCAGCTTCACTACGAGAACGGTGACGACGCAAAGCACCCCTGGACGTCGCATCATCACTCGTCGGGTGGTGACTCCGCAGCGTGTGGTTCGACGCATGGTCGTTCGCAAGGGGACGGCGGGCTCAAGTGCTGAAGCTGGAGTCGAGGACGACCTGGACATCGACGCAGAGTTTGTTCAGAGCGAGGGAAGTGGAAGCAGCGACGAGTCTGTCGGTGGCTCCAGCCGAGGTGGCTCCAGTCGCTCCGTGTCGGGCCGCATCGTGATTCCTGGCAGTGAAACGCGACGACTTGTTTATCGTACTGTGGCCTCGTCAGGCCAGCCGCAGGACGTTGCAGCCACCGTCACGACGTCTAACCAGAGCCAAGTGACCACGGTTGTGACGGAACCGCAGCAAGGATCAACGAGCCCCGAGGCTACGAAGAAAATCGGCCTTACGCCGGGTGTGATCTGGGACTACTTCACCAAGGAGGAGGGGGAAGACTCAAACCCCGAACAACCTGCAGAAGAGAATCAAGCTGTGGAGTCCTCGTCAGATGAAGAGAAAGCGCCCATTCCGGACACTTCTCGTACCAGCACGACGACCAACACCGTCACCAGTGGCAGCATGGACGTTGTGTATGGTGATCAAGAAGCCCCGAAGGTTACTCCTGTGGCTACCGTGGCTGGTGCTGCAATTTTGACGTCGACGGTTGTCGATGACAGCAAGTCTCCGGATGAGGAGGTCGAAGGTGCAGCCCTCCACGTTCCGGATGATGAGGAGGACGAGTTCATGACGCCTCAAGCATCGTACGATGTCGAAGAGGTTCCTCAAGTGAGCACTGCTGAGTCCATGGAGTCGCTGAGCGCGTCGGCGTCTCCGCTGACCGATGAGAAGCTGCCGGTGGAAGCCGCTTCAGCCGTTGCGTCGTTCGAAGCTCCTGATGTTGTCGGAGAGGAGACGTGCACTGCCACGTCGGACGAGATCGCCTCTGGTTGCCCTGTGGATTCGCCTCGCAACGACGCACTGCTTTCGGCCGTTGTTGGCGGCGTGACCGGTGCCACTCTTGCTACGGCTGCGGTTGTCCACAGCTCTGTCGCACCCAAAGACGAACCTGCACAGCACCAGCCCGATGCTGTGGAAGATAAAGTCTCTGTGCCGGTTGCGTCTGCGATTCCGTCTGACGCCCCTGTTCCTGTCAGCCCGCGTCACGCCCGCCACAGCAGTGGAGGAGGCTTCTGGGGCTTCTTCGGCAAGGAAGAAGCTGCCCCTGTGGACTCCGTACTGACGACCCCTTCTAACGTCGAGGCAAAGCCAACGGAGGTGAAGGAGCTCAAGGACACGACCGACGTCGAACCCCAGGCGTTTATTCTGGAGGCTCACGTTGACGAAGATGCCCCGGTTGGCGGCTCTGACAGCACCGCTACTGTTGTCATGCCAACGGCGACTGAGGGCGTTTCTACCGCAACTCTTGTCGAGCCGGACGTCGCTGAGGTCGAGTCGCCAGCACTGCCGTCCAAGAGTGAAGAAGTCATTGAATCACCTCGTGGGAGTGTTGTGCTGCCTGCAGTTGTTGGTGCGATAACAGGCGCTGTCACCGCTGCTGCCTTAGCTGACAGCCACCAACCTGGCGCGAAAACGTCGGAGTCTGCTCCGAACGTGGTTGTAGCAACGACGACCACGACGGAGACGGTCGAAGAAGAATCTCAAGGAGGATTTTGGGGCTTTTTTGGCAAGTCAAAGCCGAAGAAACCGCGCGCAGCCCCGAGCGAGGCACAGCCAGAGGAGGTGGAGAAGGTTGAGGAGATTGCTACTGTGGAAGCTCCTGCTTCTCCCAGCCCTGCTGATCACGAAGGCGAGGTGGAGGACCGTGGCACTGCAACGTTCGATGAGGTTAATGCGTCGGAGGACTCAGAGGAAGAGAAGACGCCCGTCGGCTCTATCGTCGATGCTCACGCCGACGTTGTCGATGTTCCGGAGCCCAAGTCGGTGGCTGAGACCGTCACATCTCCTGAGGTTTCTCCCAAGTCTCCACGTGATACCGATGCGCTTCAAACGGCTGCGCTTGCAGGTGCTGCTGGCGCAGTTGTGGTGGGGGCTCTGGAGACTAAGGAGCCTCACTCGCAGCTTGCTGCTCACATCCCGACGTCCGAGAGGGGGGAGGTGCCTGTTGATGAGGAATCTGCAGCTCCGGTCGACATTGCTGCTCCAGACGTCACCCCTCTCGTCGTGACAAGCACGCAGACCACCACCGTGACGACGGAAGTGTCCGAGTCACCCTCCAACGCCCCTCACCGCAAAACTGGTCGCAGTATCTGGAAGTTCTGGGGCGGCGACAAACCGAAGTCGCCGCTGAGTGAAGAAGAGAAGCTGAAGGAGGAGGAGGAGGAAGAGCGTCTTGTTGGTGCTGCTGCAGTCCCCGTAGCTACCACAAGTGTGAACAGCGAACAGCAGGGGTCGACTACTGATGCTGTCGGACACACCCCAGTGCTTAGTCCTCACCAGTTCTGGCGCCTGCAAGACCAGCAAAACCCGACCCAGCTCTCGTACGCAGCAGCCGAGGGTGCCAAGTACGGCCCCGAGTCCAAGTTCGAGCCCATGTCTGCCGCGGACAAGCCCCGCTCGCCTGTTGCACGCAGTCAAGTTGCTGTCGTCGAATCTCCGCGAGACAAAGCAATGGCTGCTGGGATTCTAGTGACCTCCGTCACCTCTACGACCGTGGAAGAGGAGGAGGAGAGGTTCGAGTCTGGACACCTCCACCGCTCGGAGGCCTCTGTACCTGCTGTCGATGCTGTGGATATCGCGGTCGTGACCGACTCCCAGCAGCCTGTTGAGCGCGAAAGCGTCGAGCGTGAAGAGCCCAAGGACGAGAAGCCTGCAGCTGCTATCGCCACCGTCGTACAGATTGAGGAGACTCGCAGAAGTATCCCGTCCGATGTCACGCCCACGCACGTCGGAGCTGCTGCTGCGCCTCAGCGGAAGCAGATTCGAGACAGTGAACGCCGCACGACGGTGTTGATCGACGGTGCCGAGCCGGACATCGAGCTGGACGAGCACTACGTTGAAATCGCGAGTCCCCGTCCCAGTCACGGCCTCAACGACGAAGACGCGTGGGCTGTCAAGCCGTGCTCGCTTGCGTGGAGTCATCTGCGCCTGAACCGGAAGAGCTGGAAGACCGGCACTTCGCCGTCGGGAAGCACCGAAGTCGTTCTGGACGATGTGAGCGGGTCACTGCAGGCCGGTGAGTTCCTGGTCATCACCGGTCCGTCGAAGGACGAGAGTCTCGCTCTGCTCTCCTGCCTCGCCGGGTATCAAGATGCGATGGAGGGCAACGTGACGGTCAATGGACGGCAATGGAACGAGAAGATGAACCGCTACGTCGCCTACGTTATGCGCGAGGACCTGTTCTACGAGACGCTGACGGTGCACGAGCACCTCGTCCTCCAGGCGCAGCTTCGCATGCGTCGCACGCACTCGGCCGAACTGTGCTTGGAGCGTGTAGAGCGTGTCATGGAGGACATGGGGCTGTCCGACTGCCGGGACAAGTTGATCGGTGGCGGCATCTCGCTTCGTGGCATCACGCGGGGCGAACGCAAGCTGCTCGCGCTGGCCACTGCGCTGTTGACGAACCCGTCCGTTGTGCTCGTGGAGGAGCCCACCGACGGTCTCGACACGTTCAGCGCCGAGAAGATCGTCGCCAAGCTGCGGTGGCTCGCGTTCGACAAGGGGTTGACCGTGGCGGTGACGCTGCACCACCCTTCCTCGCACTTCTACGGGCTCTTCGACGTGCTGTACCTGGTGGCCGATGCTTCGTGTGTGTACGACGGCAAGGCGGCGGACTGTGTCGCCTACTTCTCGACCATCGGGTACCAGTGTCCTGAGTTCATGAGTCCGATGGACTACTTCATGCTTCAAATGGTCCTCGGCGACAGGGCATCGGACGACGAAGGCGTTGCTCGGGTCGACATGCTGAAGCGCGAGTGGGCGAACCGCAACGCTGCAGTGTACGCTGACAACGCCGCGCGAGCGGCGGCCGCAAGCGAAGACGCTGTCGTGGACGACTACGACCACAAGAACCGCTACTACCACATGGGGTGCTGCGGTCAGCTCTGGCTGCTGTGGGCGCGCCACGTCCGTCGACTCTCTCGCTATGGCTTCGTCTTCTGGTGGCACCTGCTCGCTGCGCTCTTGATCGGCGTGGTCTTTGGACTCGTCTACCTGCAGCTCGACCTGAACGACCAGAAGGGGATCCAGAACTTCGCCGGGTCCTTCTTCTACGTGGTCGTGGTGCACATGCTCTTCATCGCCTACAGGACGTTCGTGTTCATGCCGAGGGAGACCGCCATCGCTCTGCGAGAGCGTCAGGAATACCGTGGAGGCTGGTACCACTTGCTCTGCTGGTACGCCACCAAGCTCGTCGCTGAGCTTCCGGCGCTGATCATCCTGTCGATCGCCTTGTTCATGCCGGTGTTCTTGCTGGTCGGCATCGGCCACGGCTTCAAGCTCTACGTCTACATGCAGATTGTGCTGGTGCTCGCTGGGTGGGCTGCGATCGGCCTCGGATTCCTGACGCTTGGCGTGCTGCACCACGTTACGCTCGCGTTGATCGTGTACGCCGTGTTGCTGGTGTTGTTCGTGGCATTCGGTGGTCTCCTGATCAACGTGACGGACATTCCAGACTGGCTGGTGTGGCTGCACTACATCTCTCCGGTCAAGTACAGCTACGAGGCCTTGATGAAGCTCTTCTGGAAGCGTGTCGACTCGATCGATTGCGACTGGACTGTGGAGGGCTGCGTGGCTCTCACGGGTGACGGAGTGCTCCAGTACTACAGCATGGAGAACCGCTCGGCTCTGGGTGACTCGCTCATCCTGTTCGCGATCTGCTTCGCCTTCTTCTTCTTCGCCTTCTGGTTCCTTCTTGCGCTAGCGAGCAAGCGCGTCAGCGGACTGCAGTGGCGCTACGACTGGAGTTTCAAGGGGGCGTTGGGCAGTGCGCAGCAGCGTATCGCCAACGCTACGACGAGCGAGAAACACGCGGCCACGCGTAGCAGCGTGCACCGCGTCGTTGAGAGGAAGAGTCAACACAGCTCGTCGGCTGCTGTGGAGCGGGGCACGGCTGTCGAGGCGGAGAACTACTACATCCGCGTCGAGACGCCGCGTGTTGGCGCCTACGGAGTCTGTGACGCGCCCGCGATCACCTTGGGCTGGAGCAGCTTGTGGCTCAAGGCCCAAAGCGACAAGAAGACCAAGAACGACCAGCAGTACCTGCTCAGTGACGCTAGCGGCTCGGCCAAGTGTGGCGAGTTGGTTCTCGTGACGGGTCCATCAAGCGAGTCGAACGTGGCGCTGTTGGAGAGTCTCGGTGGGCTCCAGAAGTGTCTGAAGGGCAAGGTGACATTGAACGGCGCAGTGTCCGGGCCACAGAAGACTGCGGAGCGGGCTGCGTACGTCGCGCGCGACGACTTGTTCTACGAGACGTTGACGGTGGAGGAGCACCTGCAATTCCAGGCTCAGCTGGTGGTTGGCAAGTCCAGCGGCCGCTGCTGCGGACTGAGCTGTGGAGCTAGTGCTGGCGAACTCGAGGCAGAGCGTGTGGAAATGGTTCTGGACGAGCTGGAGCTCACGTCGAAGCGCCACATGCTCATCCGCTACTTGTCTGCTGCTGACAGCAAGATGCTGGCGATTGCAACGGCGTTGCTCACGAACCCGTCGGTGCTGCTGGTTGAGGAGCCCACGCGCGGAATGGACTTCTACTCTTCGCAGCGCGTGGTGTTGAAACTCCGCCAGTTGGCTCGTGGAGGACGCACGGTGCTGGTGACGATGACGCACCCGTCCTCGCACCTGTACGCGCTGTTCGATGCGCTGTACCTGCTTGCCGGTGGAGCAGCCGTGTACCATGGCAAGGTGCGGGAGGCTGTGCCGTACTTCGCCTCGCTGGGCTACCCGTGCCCGCAGTACATGAGCCCCGTCGACTACTTCATCCGCCAAGTATCCGTGGGCAATGCCAGCCAGGCGACGCTCTTCAAGGAGGCTTGGTCCACGCGATACTCGGAGCTGTGTCTGGCGGACAACGGTGACGAGCAGGACGACGAGCAGAGCGCGGGTGCTAGTCGCCGTCGTGTTGGCTGCTGCGGCCAGCTTTCGCTGCTCTTCCAGCGCCACGTGCTGCGTCTTGCTCGCTACCGCGCTGTCTTCGGCTGGCACGCACTCTGGATGATCGTGCTCGGCGTGATCTTCGGACTCATCTTCCTGCAGCTAGATCTGGACGACCAGCAGGACATTCAGAACTGGGCCGGCGCCTTCTTCTTCATCGTCGTGCTGCAGATGCTGGTGAATGCGTACAGGACGTTCGTGTTCCTGCCGCGCGAGATGGCCATCGCCGAGCGCGAGCACCGAAGCGGTCGCTACTACATGGTGTGCTGGTACCTCACCAAGGTGTTCACGGAGCTGCCGGCGATGATGGTGCTGTCCATTCTGCTGTTCGTGCCGGCCTACCTGTTGATCGGCATCGGCCACGGCTTCAAGCTCTACTTCTTCATGCAGCTGGTGATGTGGCTGGCCGCTTGGAGTGCCGCGGGCTTGGCGAGTCTGCTGCTTGGTCTGTTCCGTCGTGTGCGTGTGGCTTTGATCGTCTACATGCTGCTGCTGATCCTGTTCGTCGTCTTCGGTGGACTGCTGATCAACGTGGACGACGTGGCGGACTACCTCATCTGGCTGCACTACATTTCGCCGGTCAAGTACGGCTACGAGGCGCTCATGAAGCTCTTCTGGGGTCGCATCGCCTTCCTCGCCTGCGGTGGCGGCGATGGCAGTGGAAGTAGCAGCGACAACGGCAGCGTTGCGTTCGCTGGTACTGTGGGCGACGACTACGCGTTCAGTCAGTCCGGCTCGGGCTCGTTCGCGGACGACGACGGGTGCATTGCCCACTCGGGTGATGAAGTACTGTCGCACTACAGCATGGAGTCTCGCGATGCGCGCAGCGACAGCATCATTCTGCTGGAGCTCACGGTGCTGTACTTCTTCGTCGGCTACGCGTTGCTGTCGCTGCGTTGGCGTCAGTACAAAAGGCGCCAGCAGCGGCATTCGACGCAGAACGCTATCGACAACTAGATGGTGACTTTTTTTTTGTGTAGGAATAGTTGGATATTGCGTACTTCGTACTACATGAAGTGGAATGAATATAATGAATTTGAGCTGGTTTGTCGGCCCTGCGTAAAGATTAGGCGGCTTGGTCAAGAATTAACCGACACTCTGGCGTAACTCGAGCGTCGCCGAAGACGAAAGCTAAGTCGTCAAGGTTCTTCAAGAAGTGCATTATTGGGGTTAGTAGATCGGAGGTGTGGAGCACGCTCTGCATGCGCCCCCGCTGCTTGTCCCACTTGAACACTGTCGAGCTGTGTACCACGAACTCTCGTCCTAGCAGCTTGGAAGCAATCGCGTTTCCTCTGGCACAGTTTGCCAAGTGCGAAAACACGCGACATAGCGTACACTCAGCGATGACGATGCGGATTTTGCATGTGGCGATGACGGAGTCAGCAGGACCAGCGTCAAAGCGAACAATTTCAGCATCGAAGTCTGGCAGCGTAAGTGACGTGAGCCTCCAGCCTTCCAGCACCGCTTCAAGGCCGCGTCCGGCGTGAACGACCACGTCCTCTGTCATTGTCGCCGATACAAAGTCTCGTTGCACAATCGATTCCAACGGACCAACAGAACCCGGCGGGTTGCACAGCTCCGATTGTGGTGCGTACGCATTCAGGCCGAAGCGGAAAAGGCGGAACCACTCGGCTGCCACACTAAACGGTGTAGTGCTGTCCAGAATTCTAGGAGAAATCCTCATGCGCTGAAGCTCTAACTTCTCAACTTCTTGCCGCAGCAGTGCGACATCCTTCTCAAGAGCGTCTGCGTCGTCTCGAACCCTCTTTCTGTAGCGAATTTGGATCAGCCGTCGACGTTCGCGTTTGAGTTGTCGTGGACTCAGTTCATGGTCAAGACGAGCGTTCAGCTGCTTGGCGGGACTCCAAGTGGCAGTAGTCTGGACCGCGGCTCCTGCCGACGGAACCGATCTCTTATTTTGTTCGTAGATTGGCCTGGGCGCTGGTGAATTGTTGCGGATTATTGCTTCGGTCATCGAGGGATTGCACTCATCACCGATTGTCGCGACCGGGGTGAGAGCATCTTGAGTATGAGATGAAGACTTGACACGCAGCATGACGGTGCAGATGACGGCGTCACTCAGCCGGTCGCTGTTGGGCGGGTGGAGCGTGCTTGTGTGCATCCCTCGTCGCTGTCGTTGTTACGTGTCGAATCGAATTTGTATATGGCGTGAAAGTCACCAGCGACTCGCTGGCAGCGAGACGTTCGAACCATAGATTGCTGGACTATCCGGTTACACAACATAACGCAACTTGAGCTTGCAACATCGGATCAAATCGGAGGGAAAAAAAGCAAAGCAATTCCCACACCAGGCTGCGACGACAACAAATCTGTGCCCTCAAATACATGGTAATGTTGTAACGTTACTTGTAAAGGAGGTTAAACTTTTTGCAATCACAGTTCCACAAATAATGTTGTTTCATCACTCTTTTTCTTTCGCCTTTGCTGTACGAGCAAAATTTGTAATTCCAGGAAGCACTCAGCAGAGCTTCTTTGCGACTTTGTTTGAAAGAACTACGTAGTATTCACCATACCGAAGCCGATGCTACTGCTACCCAGCACGAAAAAAATACCAATACTGTAACCACATCATGGCAATGCGTTTAAGAAGCAACACCGCAAAGCTATTGATCGCGCTGCCAAGCTTCCCCGAGATGTAAAGCTCGCGTTTCTAAGTGTGGTGTCGGCCAGAATGACACCTGCAGAAGCGGCGAGAAGCAAGAGAGCTCGTCGGACATCGCAAAGCGAACCGGTTGTGGGTGGCCTAGACCAACGCGTGATTTCCCAGATATTTTCATTTGCTGGTCCTCCACTTCTTCGTCAAGTGTACTTTCGCACCACCAAACACTACTGGGAGCCGTACTGGGACGATGAGGTCTACAGCGATGACGACGACTTGTGGTAGTCCGTTAGCATGAGCACGTCGAGGTACGTCAGGTGTCGATTCACAGTCAGTATGCGCGTAATCGTCTTCATGTCATCGGGCAGCTTGTCAAAATCATAGCCACCAGCAACGCGTCTCCAGCCCTTGCATTTATCGTTCAGACGGAACCTTAGTCTGCGTACAATCTTCGAGAGCGGATTGTTCGTGTCGCCTAGATCTGCTGCCAGTGCCTGGACGTCGTGCCAATTGCACTTTAGTTCGGGTACCGGGGTATTGTTGTAGCGGTAGTCGCTGAAGTCGAGCTGAACATCAACAATACCACCGAAAGAAGTCCTAGCTGGTTTCTCCGGTGATCATGGTATCGAGAGAAGAGCTACGTTGAAGAGTGGAGCTCACGTTCGATGGGACATTGATGACGAAGCCCAAATGCGCAGAGGCTCTCGCACTCTGACGCTTCCCTTCGAAATGTACAGTGTGTGGACTTTTGCGGACGATGGTCAAACTGACTGGGTAAACGTGGTGATCCCAGGATTCGGGCACTGTCAGGTCCGACGGTGTGATTTGGCGTTTCAAGAAGAATATAACCAGCAAATGCCTGTGAACAAGCTTGCATCACTTACGATATGCTTTGATAAATTCAAAGAAGAGCGCGATGAAGCTGATAATGGTGATGACGATGACGACCGTGATGGTGGCAACAGCGATGATATCGAAGCTGAAGGCGCGAATAATGAGGATGGTGCGAAGACATCCTCTCAGACAGATGGCCTTGTTCATTTTCTAGAGAGGGTTGGTTCTTCTCTAAAGGTTTTATCGCTGGATGGCCCAAGGGGGCAGATCGATGAGAATCTAATTCTTGAACATTGCCCCAACCTGGAGAAACTATCACTCTGTGGAGGCTTGGTAGATGTACAGCTATGCTTCAGCGAGTATCGAGCCCGAAACCAACCGGTTCCTCAGCTCGACTGTCATTGGCACGATGTTTTCGCTCTCTCGGCAGATCTTAGTGATCCAGCCAACCCCCTACACAAGTGCGTACACCAACTGCGTGCGCGGCTAAAAGATACTTGGGAAGGTTGGAAAATTGTTCAAGGTTCTTACAACCTGCCCGGGTTCAAATCGCATGCTGACGAACTGGTGAAGATGCTGGACAAAAATCAAAGGCTGGAATTCTGTGAGGTGATCGCGCCAATTGAACACAAAGACTACGCCAAGAAATTTAGTAAACAGCACCTCCAGCTCATCAAGAGATGTATCCAGCCATTTCGATTGTGCATGATCGGGTTTCTGAGCGTAATTTCATCGCCGCGGGCCTCAAGTCAGGAAAAGAAAAAACGCAAGTCGACATCTCCAGAGGCTGGACAAGCTCTCTGCGATCTGAACC
>JAIKVD010001246.1:0-11901 GCA_024679075.1 Phytophthora uliginosa | reverse complement strand
TCTGCCTCCGTCAGCCACGCGCCGCGGCCTTTGTCTTTCTTCGCCAGGAAGAGCTGCAGTTTGTCTGCAGGAAACTGGTACATCTTCTCCGCCTTGATCGCCTTCTTCAAGTCTCCCACCGACTCCCCCGCGTCAATGTTGACTGGAAAAGCGGCTCCCACCACACCCACGATCGCACAGAAGAGCTTGACCATCTTTCCACCAGGCGGCAGATTCTCGAAGGGGAGGGAGAGATTTTGGTACCGTACCTAAACGGGATACGAAGGCGAGCGGTGTCACAAAAGAGCCCTATCGCATGCGATTCCAATACGGAAACCTACTTGAGCTGCATCGGATGCGTCCTCTCGCTCTCAGCAGTCGAGAGGTGTTGTCGTTGAAATGATCATTTGATGCGTGTGAGGTTGGTGTTGCTATATGCGGTGCCTGTAGGTGAGGAGGAGACCTCCTTCGCACCAGAAGGTACTTATTGGTTCCATCGTCGAAAATTACCTCTTTTTCCCTCTTTCGCGGAGAACGTTCTACGATTGTTCTCGTTGTAAATTACGGGGAGAAAAAAAACTGACTGCGTAATGTGCCAGTACCTACTACTCATACGAATCATCACAGTCCAACTCGTCAGTCAATAGGTCGCCGTAAACCTGCTTTTCCAGCTCGACAGACTCCCAAATTCTCCGCAGCGTGCCTTCTTCGGACGCAATGTAAATCGCACCGTCAGCCACTTCTGCGTAAGGTCGACATCCCAGAAAAATCACCTTAACACCGTGCGGCAGAACTGCGATGCTTGCCCATGTCTCTCGAATCGCCTGTCGAAAGGAAAAATTAGATACGACCGCCGTCCTCACGCCTACCACAAGCACGGGGTCAGTTGCAGATTCATTTCCTCTCGTTGGAGTGGACTGAAGATGACTAAGGATCTCTTCATCTGGTAGTCTCTGTTTTGTTTCCGCCCACTCCACAAGCGACTGTAGAAATCCTGCTCGGTGCCTCTTGTCATGTTTCTCAATCTCGCGAGCAATGTGCTCGTTGAACTCCGCTTCGTCCACTTGTGTGAGCGTAACTGGAGGCGATTGCGAGTATGATCCTCGATGCTGTGGTATGAACGACCCAGAACGTATAAAAGGCTCGAGCGGTACAATTGCTGAGGTGGTGATACCAAAATGTCGATTCGTCGAGAGGGGAGCAGTGAACGATCTCGCCGTTTGACTCCAAACAGAGACTCCCACCTTCGTACAGAGCTTCGAAGAGTTGGTCGGTTCCAGGTCGGAGGTCGATGTATGTCTTGAACATGACTGGGGACTTCTCGATTGCCCCGTCGGGTGGATGGATGATCCGGATTGCTGTCACTGGGTCTTTTACGTCCTCTCCGCTGTCATCCCGTGCGCCTGACTCGAGTCGGTTGCCCCCTACTGGAGGTAGTGGCCCAGCGGAGCAGCAAAGCGCAACATTCAACCAGAGCAGAGCAACGACCGTCTTGATCTTGGCAGACATCCTCCTATTATGTATAGTGAGTGTCCCTTGCCGATATTTTGCCGATCTTTTGACATGCATCAAAGCACCATCTATTTTTTCGTTCTTTTTTTTTTACATCTAAAATTTCTAGGAATGCATTAATTAGACACGTTGTTGGTTGTGGGATACATACACATAAAAATACCATTTTGGGGGCTGATTAGTAATCGCCAAAATCGTATCCAACAGCCCTATCACAAAATACGCCAAAACGGCCTCTGTATCCTACAGCGATGTTGGTTGTGGGAACCTGTCCTAGGCGATACACTCTATACTTTTATCATCATAACTATGCTTTCGAACATAGGAGATGGAGCGAAGAAAAGATTTTGCTATGCCAACAAAATCCGCTCAAGAGCGACGAGGGCAGGAGCATCGAGGGCCAGTTACCGGCGCAGGCACTAAGCACTGGGGTTTGGGGCACGGGCGGCTTAAGCTCAAGCTGTGTGTTCTGCTTCCGCCTCGTTGTTTTCGGCGTTGTTGTGCGCTCAATGATAAAACCTCCGTGACATGATATGAATGCGTGAACAGTCACTTCCCACAACCAACAACCAATGCAGTTCGAAACAAAAAGTTGTTGTTTATGGTTTGTGGGATGTGGGAAAGAGCTATCCCACAAACCACATCCAACCGTCGTCCCTATTGGTTGTGTAAGTTGTTTTTTTTCCCTCAAAAATTATCTGGTTGCTCAGGGTATTTTAACCCATCTTCAGTTGACAGTGGCAACTTGCCACATTGCCCGTTCTGGTAGTTCAATATTCCTATCTACCTGAATTCGCTGGTAGAATTTGTGAAGCCCAACGCCCAGCTGAGAAGCGATTTCGTAGCACGAAGCATTCCCAACAGCTACAGGAAAGCTCAAACGAGCCTCGGCGCACACTCGACGCGCATATGCAGCGAAATTTTCGAGGAGAGGGAAGTATGGCACCTTGATTCCAGCGTGGGAGAACGTAGAAATCGTTGTCGTAATTTTTAGCGAGCTGGTGTTCACGATAGTGAATCCAAATTGAAGGGATTCCGTAAATAATGGAAGTACGCGGTAAAGACCTCCTTCAGGTATATGCCTCGATGACTTCAGCCACAGCTTCCGCTCGAATCCGTGGCAGAAGCCACGGGTTTCCAAGATATTCATGTGGACTTCACGAATCGCCAGTGAAGATAAATCACCAAATGCAAGTAGATTTTCGGCGCAAGACTCTAAGCGAAGAAAACGGAGTTGTGGGAAATGTTGGGCATGTACCCGGATTGTCAACATCCAGAGTGCAATTGTGATGTCATCCATCCCGCCAAGATCTCGGAGACGACGGCGATTTCTGGAGATAAAGTTCACACAATCCCTCGAAAGGAAGAAATACGCACCAACCGCAAATGGAGGCAGCTCAGACAAAGGATACTGCGTCTTGGATAACACATAGCGGGAACTCGTATCCCGCGTAGGGGCTTCCTTGCGAGCATGTTGTACTGAGAGCATTTGGCCACGGTAGTATCTCGTCTGAGGTCCCAGACGTTTGAAGTGACTCACCAGCATGTCTGTGCGGACGTAAACGTCATCGTCGGCAATCATAACATACTGAGCATGGCCAAAGCGTGTTGCTGCTACGTGGAAGAACTCTTTCACTTTGTTTGCGAGATCAAGATACGTATCGTCACAATCGAGCTCGTCTGATAATAAGTCCCCGTACACCATTTTCTCCAACATGACAGCGTCTCGTAGACGTCTACGCTCCCAGTCGTTCTCGTCTGCCACATCTTCGTCCACACGTGCTATCGGCCGGCACCCCAAGAAGACCACCTTGACACCATCAGGTAGAGCGTCTTTGCTTGCCCACGTCTCGCGAATCGCTTGCCGAAGCGCAAAATTTGTAGCGACCGCAGTTTTTACACCGATCAAAAGAACCAGCTCGTCTTCACGTTGACTTCCACCACGAGCTTCAGATAAGTGAAGACCCACTTCGTCCTGCTCAAGACTCTTCAATAGTCTTCCATCTCGCTGTGATCGCTGCTGTCTTGCCCACTTGACAAGGGACAAGTCGTAGTCTTCACGAAGCTGATTGCTTCTAGCTTCCGCGTGCATATCCAAATGAGAAGTAAACTCAGAGTCTCTGATCAGAGAAAAATTGACTGTCGGTGACAGCCAGTATCGCTCCCCAATAGGCCCCTCGTCGCTGTTGACATCGCTTAAAAACGCCCGAACTGAAAATCTCCCGAGCTGTTGAATCTGGATCTCCGACCGCGTGCTTCTGATAGCAGAGCAGCCGAACGTCATGTTATCCACCTCGAAGCACAAACTTGTCTCGCCGTACAGCTCGTTGAAAAGCTGAGCTCCACCTTGTCGGACGTTGATCTTTGCAGACAGTTTAACTGGCGGGGTATCAATCGTGTCATGGAGAGGATAGAGCATCTCCACGGATGTAACGGGGTCATCCTCGCCTCCACGCAGCCCACTCCACTCGTTGAAATCATGCAACTCAGAGCTGGCGACGGCTCTGATCGAGACAAATACATAGATCCATGCCAAGAGGAGACTTGCAGCCATGCGTATCAAAAATCGCGATCTTTCGGTGTGCGACGCCACTTCAACAAAAAAGATCCTCGGCTCTCGGGTTTCTCCCACTGACGTCGCGATGTCCGTTTGTCTTCGGCTTCTCGTGTTTATTGCTGCAACAAGCGTTGTCGTCCACGCTGCATTCCTCCAAGGCGCACCAGAGGCGAAGGATCCTATTCTCAAGTTCCAAATCAACCACCCTCAGAATGGCTCCGTGGTGACACTTCCTCTAAAAGTCTCATGTCATATGAGCGTGAAGAGCATCGAGCTGTACTCTGCGCACTACGCGGGAATGCTGGCGTGCATCGAGATCCAAGACACGGAGACCAAATGCAATCCAGTCCTTGATTCCGATCTCGTTTTTGACGAGCTTCCGGAAGGCCAGCACACTGTTCGTGCCTTTATTGCCAACGACAGCGAGGGTGGCGCGCGTCGCCATTTGACCGAGACCGCGACATTTTCCATCGTGAGTGCTAGCGAATTTGAAGAATATACAAAAGACTTGGTGCGGCGAAGCCGAGAGGATCTCAAGTTGCCCAGAGATTTGAATATACTGGAGTGGGCGCAACAGCAACACGTTCAAGGCGAAGACGCAAGACATGATCTCGATGCAGCCTTGTCGAGTGGAGATGCTGATGATCCTCGGCTCGTAATTGGGATCAAGGCTGCTGTGCTGTCGAATTTTCCTCGTCGCCAAGCTATTCGAGAGACGTGGGGGAAACAAACCACACTGTCTCAAGTTAAGGTGCTTTTTCTAGGCTGTAGTCCGAGCATGCTTGATGTCGACGACGAGAGACATCAGCAGCGATTCAGAGATGCAGTTGCTTTAGAGAAAGTGGTTTACGGCGACTTCTTGACGGAAGAACTAAACTGCGAAGACTCGTATGGGCTCCTGACCGACAAGGTGAAGGCGTTTTACCAGTTTGCAACGATGGCATTCCCTCAGACTCCGTATGTGATGATTGCGGATGATGATATCTATCTACGAGTGGAAAAACTGGTAAGTTTGCTGGCTCGACATTACGTTTGAAGGGAATGATTCTCGTTAAAATCAGATGCAGCCGTATTTGAGATCGAAGCCGCAGCCGTGGGGCACGAAGTACTATCTCACGTGTGGTACGTAATTGAAATCCATCAAGGTCGAGTGGCAGGAGATCTGCGCAATCTCCTTCAATCTGAAAACACAGTGCTACGGAATAAAGACTGTGTACTCTAAGGCCAACGTAATCGTCTTATTATTACGGACTGCTTCTATACTAGCGTCTTGCTATCGTATTTTCTATTTAACCGGGGATTGTTTCACGTTGAGAATATCTGCACAGACCGACTAGGCTTCTGTAGCCGCAGCGTCTACAAGAAGCAATACTCTGGATGGGTAGCACGAGGCGTATCTACCTGGGCCAGGCATGGAATTCGGTATTCAGTCGAACTCCGACGCCGGTTCGAGACGAATTCCACAAAAACTATTTGCCAAGAGAGCAATATCCCATGAGTGAACTTCTGCCGTACGCGTTTGGAGCCCACTATGTCATTTCAATGGATTGTGCTCGCTTTATTTCAAAGAACTCTTGGCGTCTCCGGGGTTTAAATGGACTGGAAGACTTGAGCGTTGGGCTGTGGCTATTAACTATGCAAGTTCCTTTGAAACATACTCAAGCGTTTTCGCATCTCACGATTCAGTCGTGCAGAAACAACTTGATTTCATTTGCTGAGTTGTCTCCACTAGGCATTCGAGCAATTCACGCAAATCTACTCCGTGGAAACGAGTTTTGTGATGGCTTCGATCGCACGACGTGGAACCAATATAAGGCCCCCTCCCCGCGTGAAATGCTGTCTACAGCACTCGTTTGATTTCTCAACGGGGCTGCTGGATTTTTATTCGGCAGATTCCTTTGGTTGCTACCATCTAACGGAATATTGGAAACTTACTTCGGATAACTTCAGCGATTGCAGATAGGAAACCCTGTCAATGTGGTGCTGCTAAAGCAAGCGGGGGTACTGCCGTTTACAGTAGCTCTTAGGATGCGCAAATTACATGTGCAGCCGAAAACATTATGTTTGTTCGATCCTTAACGACCTCTGTGATGTCTACAGTTCGTTAAACGAGCTTCGTTTGTCCTCAATTTGCCACAGCGAAAACTATCTCGATTTAATAGAACTGCCCTGGCTGCTACTTTAAACCTGTTGCAGAAGTACGTAAATTCCTGTTGCCACAGTCTGAAATTCAAACTTGTTACAGAGAGATTGCTGCAACATGAATCAGGTGCACATCTTGTTTAGTCTCCATCCTAGGAATCTTTCCAAACGACGAACTCAAAGCCTTCTACGTGTGTCTGCTGAGCTCTGAAGTGACTAAAAAAATCTTATCCCTTCGCGATCTTTCGCTGCACGATGCTAATCACGGGAGGTCCAAATTTCGAACGAGCTGATACCACAAATCGAGCAGCAGCATGTACACTTGCTGTCGCTGGGCATTAGTTGCTACACTATTCCTCTTCTGTGCGTTTGCATGTTCACGACCTGCTCATGCCAACCCCAACGACAGTACGTACATCGGAGATGTACTGCACCCGACGAAGCCAAGCGTGAGCGACCCAGTCACCTCCGTTGAGATCATGTACCCGCTGAACGGATCAATGGAGAAGCCACCTGTGACGTTCACGACGCGAATTCACGTCCGTCCTGGGCAGACTGAGAAATTCACGGATCTTTATAGTGGGAAGTACCTCTGTATCGAAACGAGGGACCTGGAGCTCGTGCGCAACGTAACGCGCTCGTGCTCTCGGATCGGCGACACTGAAGTTGTTATCCAGCATAATGAACTAGGCGACTTCTCCTCCCGCGCGTATATTGCAAGAACTATCGCACCAGACGACGTACGCTATTGGCAGTCGAACGACGTGATGTTCTCTGTGGTACGCGAGGCTGACTTGGCTGCCTTGATCGCTCGCCGAATTGAAGAACAAGGTCAATTCTACCCTAACTATAATCTCGGGATTGTGGAGTGGGCTGCACAACAGCAGAGGCAACAGGATACTAAACTTGTTAGGAGACTCGGGGAAGATCAGCCTGTGTTTGGAGGCTTAAGCTCAGCTGCTCGATCTAAACGGTATGGAGGGGACGAAGAAGATTTGATGCTGGTTGTGGGGATTAAGACAGCGCTCGTGACTGGTTTCGGTTTCCGACAAGCTATACGGCAGACGTGGGCAAGTAAAGAAGCCTTGCCGGTCGGTGTGAAGGTTTTTTTCTTAGGATGTCGACCGACTACGAATAAAGGAGTTGGCAATTACTCAGTGGATGCTGTTGGAGATAACGTTTCCGACCTTCAACGACTGTGGGGTGCTATCCAGCTGGAAAAACTGGTGTATGGAGATGTACTTACAGATGAGCTGGATTGTGCCGACTCGAACGCTTTCCTTGCCGACAAAGTAAAGGAATTCTTGCATTTCACAGCGACTAGGTACGATCACGCCCAGTACGTTATGATTGCAGACGATAATCTCTATGTGCGCATGGATACAGTCGTGCACCAATTACGAGCAAAGGCCTCGAGGCTTCGCTTCTACGGTGGCGATTTTCAGAAGAAAGGGCTTACGCGAGGCAACAATACCGTTCTAAACACTGCGCAGTATCCAATGGGTGAACTTCCGCCATTTGCTATCGGGGCGTACTTCTTCGTGTCGATGGATTGCGTTCACTTCATTTCCAAAAATCGACAGCGGTTGCGTAGCCTCGATGGAATGGACGACTTGAGTGTCGCGCTCTGGCTGCTAACGATTCACGTTGGTGCTCAACGCTTCGGTGGCCTGAAACAGTTGCGAGGAGGGCCTTGTACAGATAATGTCATTGCACTTGGAGACATGTCCCCATTGTCAATTCGACTAGTTCACGACAACATTCTCGATGGACGTTCGATGTGTCATGGATTTAACCACCAGCTTTGGTTCAAACCACCAACAGTCATCGCACCACAAACGAATTCACACAGACTACCCGGCTTCCCTGAATCGTTGCAATTTGACTTCTATTTGCGAGATCCGATGGCTATACACAACCTGGAGCTCGTAAGTATTATCTCGACGCACTCGTTAAGCGGGATCAAAGTCTCGTACTTCCCCATACTCGAGACATTTTCCAACTACGCTCGATGGATATGTGGGTTTGCACGCCTCAATTTTGCCGGAGCAGTGGGAACTCGCTCTTGTGACGAAATCAGGCGCCAAGCGCGGGATGAACTACAGAGTTATAGCGAACGCCTGAGAGAAGCAGGCACGATTGATCCCTGTCGAATAGAGGTGTGGCGATACAACATATTTGAGGCAGATCCGGCCGCACTTCCACTAATTGTTGCGTATGCACCGCACGCATCGTTTTCGAGACTTGTGCTAGAATGCCTCTTTGCTTCCGTCTTTCAAGAACAAAGACGCCCCGTGTTAGTTATGCCAGAGAACATCCTGCGCAGTCACTATGGAGTTTCGCCCGACGTGTTTGTCTTCAGCGTTTTGGGTGTGAGATGCAACCCCGTGAACACGCCCGAATGCCAAGAAATGGTTGCGGGGTATTTCCATCGCTACGGGGCACCGATCCCCACGAGACAAGAGCCTCGTACGACGCATTTCGTGATGCTGTCAGGGGAGGCCTGGAGCGCGGAAGGGCTCGACGAACGCGTGCTGTTGCTCTCAACGGTGGCTAGCGTCAATCGAGCGAAGCATGTTTATCTATCGATGGCAAGTTTATCCTTCGGAGAGCGACTAGACCATGGACCGATGTCGCTCCTGTCTGCTTCGGGAAAACCCGAAGCGAAGACGAAGTTTTGCGCCTACTTGTACGCTCACTGTGAACATCGTGATCGAGAGACCATGTACGACGAGCTGAATGCCCTTCGCCCAGTAGACGCCCTTGGAATTTGCGCCGGGTCCTCAAGACCCCCCGATCACGCGCGAATAGCGTCTCGCGATACCATGTTTTACAACGACGACGCCATCCGCCGCTACGCGCCATACAAATTCGTGATCGCGTTTGAAAACTCGCGCGTAGCAGGCTACGTGACGGAGAAGCTGGTCAACGCGTTCCTCGCGCGAAGCATCCCTATCTACCTGGGCGACTCCGCAACAGTGTCGGAGCTGTTCAACCCGAAAAGCTTCATCGATTGCGGACAGTTCGAGAGTCTGCGAGACTGCGCGATGTACGTCGTGCAGGTGGACGATTCGTTGGAGATCTACACTCGCATGCTTCGGGAGCCGCCGGTGACAAACATCACAACATTCAACGACGCGTTCTCATGGCACCCGACAGTTCCCAGTCGGGCCACAGCCGACGCAGTGTTGAAACACTTGACCAACGAAGAAAAAAGATAATGAGAGTTTCATACTTCAACTTAAAGTACTATGTAGCCATGACGATTCAACGATGTAGCTATGACAAAAATCGAACACCGAAAGATCGCTTTGACACGCGTGACAGACGATCGCAATGTGTGAAGTGATAGGCTTGGCGTTGGCTCTAATTGCCTGCATCTGCTCCTCTAGCAGCGAAGAGCACCAGGTTCCGGATGTAGGAAACGTCAAGAGCGACCAGTTTCCAGCTGGTGGTCCACTCAGTGGGTTGCAACGGGGCGGCGGGGAGGATCCGGTCACTTCGCTAGTGATCTTGTACCCCCTTGATGGGGCTATCGAAACTTCGCCCTTCCGACTAGCAACGGCGATCAATATTCGGGCTGGTGGGGCTGACTTGTATAGGGAGCTCTACGCTGACATGAATATTTGTTTCGAGGCGAGCAACGTGACATTTAGTTGCAGCCCGGCGGGCGATCCTTTGGTCGGTCTGCAAGATTGGGAGTTTGGCAATTACACTGTGCAAGCCTTCTTCACCCATGTCGACGACGATGGAGAACCCAGAGGTGAGCGGTACTGGACGTCCCAGCCTGTCACGTTTAGTATTGTCAACAGGTCTCAGTTTGCCGCACGCACCGCAGACTTTGTGCGCTCAAGACAAGCCAAATACCGGGCAGATTTTGGTCTTTCTCTAACTGAGTGGGCTTCCAAGCAACAGCGACAGCGACCTCAAGAAATACTGCAACGACTGGAGGGAGATCGTGTGGGGCTTCTTCATCAGGCAGTGTCGGATGATGAATTTCGCAACATGGAGCAAAATGAAGAATTGGTGCTCCTTATTGGTGTGAAGACAGCAGTGGCCACGAATTTTGCACTTCGGCAAGCGGTTCGAGAAACTTGGGCGAGTCCGGAGGTTTTGCCTCGCGGCGTTAAAGTACTTTTCGTCGGATGTCGGCCACTATCGCTTGTTGCTGAAGATTCTGCATCCGAGACTCCGATACAAGAAGCGGAGCGCAGGCGGCTCCGAGAAGCAATTACCTTGGAGAAATTGGTGTACGGTGATTTGCTTACGGACGAACTCGACTGCAACGACTCTTACCTCGATCTATCAAATAAGGTGAAGGAGTTCTTACACGTTGCTGCAACGCAGTACTCTCGTGCTCAATTTGTGATGCTAGCTGACGATGACGTCTACGTACGAGCGGACAAGCTGCTCAAGTATTTAAAGCGTCTTGGTCCGCAGACTCGATACTACAGTGGACAGGTGCCTTCGGTGCAACATGCGCGAAAAGATACGCCCAACAGAGACGTCCGCCTTCGCTATTCATTGTCTGTGGAACAGTATCCGCTCTCGGAGGTTCCTCCGATGGCAATGGGTGCTTATTTCTTTCTTTCAATGGACTGTGCGAAGTTTATCTCGAAGAACCGGCATCGTCTCCGCGACCTTAATGGGATCGATGACATTACCATACCACTCTGGATGTTGACGATCCAAGTGCATGTCCAACACTTGCCGTGGCTGGGCTACTTGCGCGCAGAACCGTGCAACGACAAGTTTGTGGCATTTGGGGACTTGTCCCCGTTGGCGCTTCGTGAAGTCCACAACAACTTGCAGGAGCAACGCCGCTTTTGTCAAGGTTTTGAACGAAATTTGTGGCTCAAGGCGTCAGACGGCGCAAAGGAAAATGGATTGTACACGTACCGTGTGTTGCCTTGGTACCCAGAGCGGCTCCAGTTTGATTTGGTCATTTTGAACGCCGACAATGTTGACATGCTCCATATTACAACGACCATCTCAACGCCTACCCACGCTGGAATCAAAGTGTCGTACTTCCCGTCAAACGAAACCTTTTCAGTGTACACGCGTCGAGTATGCGCGGAGGCTCGTTTAAGCTTCCCCGGTGCTGTTAACTCCACTGCTTGCACTGACATCAGAAAAGTGGTAGAGTCTAAGCTGCATGGTTCTCGCGAAGACCTGGTGGCGTCAGAGACTTTGGTACGATGAAACTTGGGTATTTCGAAGTAAAACGGAAAAAGTCATGACTAGGTCATGACCCAGCGACCTGATATCCGAAGATTTTTGGCTTGTTACCTGCAGATACCAGCCGCTGGGTCATGACCTAAATACTACGCGTTCATTGGTAAATATTGGCGAATTTCGAGTTTTGAGCTACAGTAGACGAAGGCTGCAGTAGCTCGCCCTTGACCGAGGTCGTGCTCGCCGCAAGCAACAATGTCTACGCTGTAGGCGACGCCCAAGAGGGGTACCCACGCGGAAGTACGATGCTCGTCGCGCACTTCGGCCCGAGTCAACTGGCGGCGGTGCAGCAGGAGTTGGCTCGCTTCCGCTCAACTCGTTCATGCCTAGCGGATGAGCCCAGCTCGACCCTACCCATGCCGCATCATGGCTGTTGCACTCATGCTGGTGACCGACTGCAGCGACCCGATGGCCTCGCGCTTCAGGCCCTCGGCCTGGTGCAGGGAGGGTCATGCGACGTGACCCTCCCTGCACCA
>JAIKVD010001245.1:0-11904 GCA_024679075.1 Phytophthora uliginosa | reverse complement strand
GTAAGTAAGAAATCGGTAAATTACCGAGGGGGGCGTCTCCGCCGCCGCCCTCATGGGGCCCTGGAGCGCTTCCGAGACCTCGGAACAGGTTACAAAGTCTGGATAATCTCCGGAGGGCTCTTTTATCGGCTCCCCGGGGTCATTTCCGAGCTCTGGAAGTGACGCCACCTCCGGGTCGAAGTAAATTACCGTGATAGCGGTAATTTATTTTTCGACCGCTAACGGGCTGGTTCCTGGCGGTCTGCAGTGCCTCAAAGTAGAGAATATATGTTGCTGAGTGTGTGCAGGAACTAACTGATGTGGTTGCGTCTGTGGATTGTTGCTGGCGGTGCAGGAATTCGCCCTAGAGCTGAAGACTCGGAGGCGGTCGGGTATCTACGGCTTTTAGCAGACTTTGGAGCTTGGAAACAGCTGGGAACCCCTCAGTGGAGCAACACAGTCGTCGCTGCTGAAGGAGAGGGTGCTGCAGTTGCTGGGAGCAGACTCACGAGACAGTTAAACTAGCCCATGTCCGTTCCCCAGCAATCTATGCCCCCTGTTTCTCAGTATGCACCCAAGCCGACAGTAGCTGGTCATTCTGAATCCACCTCCACCACACCAGCAAGCAACGTACGTTGCATTGCTGCGTCTTGCAACCGCCTTGATGTGAAGATCCTAATGACGTTGTGCGGATGCGTGTGTGCGACGTGCGTCTTGTTGGTGTTGTGCAGGCGATGAACCCAAGTACCTCAGGAGCTCCAGTTTCTATAGCAGTATCTACCCCGAGTTCAAGCGCCGCCATGACTGCGACAAACGCGAATACCGCTGCTACGACGAATCCGGCAGTTTCTGCTGCTGCAGCAGCAGCAGGAGGAGGCACCCCGGGTACAACCGTGGGAGCGACGGCAGATTGGAGGGATAAAGACGCCGATAGAGGCGCAAGGCAGCAAATTGCACGGATCATGTGCGTATTTGAAGGGGTTTTATTGGTGGGGGATTAGATTGACTGAATGTTGCCGAGCTGGTTGTGACCGTGTACAGCTTGACATTGATAATGAAGAGTGCGAACAGACCGACTTCTGCGAATTATAACCCACGGGAAATTGCGAGACGACTGGAGCACACGTTGTACATGGGAGCGCCTTCAAAGCAAGAGTACAGTAATGTACAGACTTTAAAGGCACGACTTCAACAAGCATTGGATAACTCAAGGCGGCGACAAATGCAGCAGCAACAGGCAAGATTACAGCAGCAGCAGCTTCAAGCGTCAGGAGCTACGGATGCTGTTCAGCAACAAACTCAAGCTCAGTTGCTCCAGCAGCGGCAAATGGCGCTACTTCAAAGACAGCAGCAGCAACAAATGGCCGCAGCGCTGCACAACCAACGAGCCAATTTCCAAGCAGTGCCGTTCCCTGGAGCGTCAGCTCCAATGAACCAGGCTTCCGTTAACCAGCCACTCCAAATGCCTGTGAGCATGGCACAAATGGCAGTGAAGACTCCTGGATCTATCGTAACAGCAACTACGACTCCAGGTAACGTGGCTTCATCCACCAGCAATGGGGCTGCAGGTGCAGGCGCTTCGATTTTGGACGAGCTGGAACGTGAGGCAGATGAAATGGCGAACGGAGTGAACGACCAGCCACTGTCAATGCCTGAGTCTGAACTCCAGATTGCGACGACTCCAACTGGTGCATTGAATTCTGCGAATGGAAACAATTTCGTGAACGTTACGCCCACAGCGGCTTCGCCAACCGTAATCGGTAGCGTCGGCGCGGGTGCGTTTAGCTCAGTCCCACTGAGCATGCCGCCCGAGATCAGTGCCAGCGCGGCGTCCCTCGCAGCGGGGTCATCTGCGGCGTTAACTCAGCCGACTCCTGTGATGGTTAGTGCCGCTCCAACGACTTCTACTGCTGCAACAAATATGTATCACGGCATGAATCTAACGGGACCGCAAATCCAGCAAATTCAGCAGATTCAGCAAATGCAGCAGCTCAGGCGGATGCAGCAACTCCAGCAGCTTCAGCAACAGCAGTTGAACGGAAAAGTCAGCGCTGCTCAACTGCAGACTGGTGCGACCGTGCCGACCAGCGGTACTTCGACTACACCAACATCTGCGGCGGCTGCGGGGAATGGAGGGACGCCTGGAATGATTCAAATGAACGAAGTGTCAATTGCTCAGAAGCGAGAAGAACTCAAGCGACGACTGATCCAGTTGAAGCACGCCCGAACTTGTACAACGGGGGAATGCACAATCGACTACTGCAGTCGCACGAAGGCCTTGCTTTCGCATGTGTCACGATGTGCAAACGCTCAGTGCACAACGCTCGGATGCAAATCGACTCGACAATTGCTTTCCCACTTTCGTAAATGCCGTAACCTGCAGTGCGATGTATGCAGTGCTATTCGTCCCCCTATGAACGAGAACGAGCAGCAACTGGTACTTCGACGACAACAGGAGCGACTTTGTATGCTACGTCATGCCAGTACTTGCACAGCCCAGCAGTGCATCCTTCCCTACTGTGCAGGAATGAAAGTGTTGTGGAAACACATCTGCGAGTGTCACCAGCGACAGTGCCGAACGGACCACTGCATTTCGTCACGCTACGTACTTTCGCATTTCAAGCAGTGCAACAAGATGATTTGTGAAGTTTGTGGACCTGTGCGGAAAGCTATCAAGGTGGTTGATTCTTGTCGGGGCAATCCTGCTCAACTTCAGTTGGCGGTAAGTCAGTGCCCGGATGGTGTGCGGGGGCTAATCAAGATTATGAACACCACCACAGCTGCGGTCCCTGCTTCGGCCTCTGCGAAGCCAGGAACCGGAGCTGGAGTGGCTGGAGGCTCACAGCAAGCGAATGTGAAGACTGAAGGGACGGCTCCTGGTGGCCCGGCCAATGGTGCAGCTAACCAAAACCTCAAGTCGACCGCCAGTGCGGCTAACTCAGCAAATGTGAAGGAGTCGAGCCTGCTGGAGGAGATGAAAAAGAAGCCTCTGAAGCTTCAAACTGAGAAGGAGAAAAAGTTGCGCCGGAAAGAGCAAGCAAAGATAGCGAAAGCGCGGGCCCAAGCAAAGGCAGCAGCAGCGGCGGCAGCTGCCATTACGGGGCCTGTAACCGCCCTGGGAACATCAGGAACGTCACAGCCCGTTATGCACAACGGTCTTGTGGTTCGTGGAACCCAAGCGGAGCTACGCGACGACCATCATGTTTCGCACCAAGATATCTCTTTCTTAGACTCGATGACAGAAGGTCAACTGGATGAACACATCCGCTCGCTGAGATTCAATTTCTGTGGACATATTTCGGTGGTGGACCTGAAGAGCCGGCTGATGCCGCTGCTTACGAAGCTGATGGACAGTGAATATGGCTGGACATTCAACAACCCAGTGGATCCTGTGCAGTGGAATATCCCAGATTACTTTGATATTATTAAGTGCCCGATGGATCTCGGTACAATCAAGAAGCGACTGGAAGCTGAACACTATAACAGTGTGGAGGCTTTTGCGGGGGACGTGCGTTTGGTTTTCGAGAACTGCATTGCTTACAATAGCAGCACGAACAAGTTCAACATTGCAGCAAAACAACTGCTTACTTCATTCAACAAGTCGTTGGCATCGCTTAAAAATCAGCTAGAGAAGCAGCTTTTCAAACGCTGCGAACAGCGTCGCGAAGAGATGTGTCAACTGTGCGGTGGAGATTCGTTTAAGTTTGCCCCATGCATGCTGTTCTGTAGCGGGCCGTGTGCTGGTCGCATTCGAAGACATACACACTACTACAGTGATCCTCGGGGGGAACACCATTGGTGCTCAAGTTGCTACAAGCAGATGAAGGATGGTCCGATCGAGATGTCGCTCTTGCCTCAATTGTCAAGTGCGGCTACAGAGGTTGCGCCTCCTCCAGCTGCTGGTGCAGTACCGTTTGATGGAGTGCTGAAGAAGTCGTCATTGGTAAAGCGGAAGAACAGTGAGGTCGCCGAAGAACCGTGGGTGGAGTGTGACTCGTGCAAATTGTGGTATCATCAGATTTGTGCATTGTTCAACGAACGTAACCACGCGATCTCTGGTGAACAAGAGCCTTTCGTATGCCCCATTTGTGTGAAGAAACAACGTGCTGCTGGAGTGAAACCGTCATTAGACAATGGTCTTAAGGCCAAGCGGCTTCCTATCACACGAATGGCAAAGCTGATCGAAACTCGTGTTCTTGAGGCTATTGAAAAGGCAGGCAAGGATGAAGCTGTACGCATGGGCAACATGGGCAACTCGGACAGTATCGGATTTTCTAATGGTGTCAAGGAATCGGCATCTGACACGCAGTTTGGAATCACTATTCGCGAGGTCCTCAGCATTGATAAGCAAGTTCAGGTAAAGCCAAGGATGGGCAAATTGCTGGCAGCAAAGTATGGGAAGCCTAAAAAGTCCGAAAACGGTGGTGCCGGTGGAACGGCTGGGCAGTCGAAGTCACTGAAACGTCCGCGATCTACGATATCTGCTGCCGATAAGAAGACTGCTGCTGCTGAAGCGGCTTCATCATCTTTATCGCTGCAGCTGACGTATCGCTCCCGATGCATTTGCGTTTTCCAAGAGCTGGATGGTGTAGATGTGCTTATCTTCACGCTATACGTGCAAGAGTACGGTCCAGACTCTTTGTCGCCTAATGCTGGGCGTGTGTACGTATCGTATTTGGACTCGGTAAACTATTTCCAGCCCAAGAAGCTTCGTACTTTGATGCATCAGCAGGTGATGTTAGGCTTCCTCGAGGACTGCAAGAATCGTGGCTTTCACACTTGCCATATCTGGTCTTGCCCACCACTGAAAGGTGATGACTATATTTTCTTCTGCAAGCCGGAGAACCAGAAAATCCCGAAGTCAGCGCGGCTGCGCCAATGGTACCAGAAGCTGTTGGTGGAAGCCAAACAGGGTGGAATGATTGTCAATATCTCCAACTTGTACGCTGAGTACTACATGAAGAAGAAAGCAGCTCATGAGCTGCCCTACTTTGAAGGGGACTACTGGCCTCGGCTCGCAGAGGATCTCATCAAGCAGCTGGAAGAAAAATACAATGGCAATCGAGCGAAAACTGGTGCTGCTGGCGCCGGTGACGCTGCTGCTGTTGGCAATGGGGCTAGCGCCAGTGGTGTTAGTACACCAGCCAATGGCTCAGAAACACCAATTCCTGGGTCTCCTTCTCCAAGTGAGGCTAGCAATGAAAATGGCGGTCCGACAGATGCTACAGCAGATACCAAAACTTCGACATCGAAGAAAGGAGCGATGACACCCAATGCGAGCTCGAAAAGTAAGAGCAAGCGTAGTAAGGGTTCGTTCGTCACTGAACCATCGGTGACGCGGAGCAGTGCCTCAAAGGCGCGTTCGAAGAAGGGAGGCAAGTCGTCGCGTTCTTCAAGCAGCTCCAAGAACGTGATTAATAATGATCCGCTCATGCAAAAGTTGAAGGGCATTCTCGAGCCTCAGAAGGACGATTTCTTCGTGGTGGACTTGTATCCCAAGTGTCACAAGTGCGGCGTACCTATCGTGCACGAAGGCTACTGGGAGTTGAAAACAATCCCTCCACCTGCTTCTGTTAACAATTTGCTGGAGGCTGCCAAGAAGACTCGGTCCTCCTCCTCAAGCTCCCGCAACTCACCGCCCCGCCACTATCACTATTTCTACTGCGGGTCTTGTTATGAATCCAACAAAACTCAGCTGCTGCATCGTGTGGAGGTATCCGGCAACTGTGCTAAGCGCGCACGGGATTTGAGTGAGCGAATTCTTCCACTGACTGAGAAAGCGGCCGCTGCTGAGCTGGCAGAATTGGACCTGCAGGAGATTAAGTTCGAGGCGGCCCTAAAGTTTGTGGACCCCACTGTGGAGGTGGATGAGGAGCCTCAAGTCAAACAGGAAACCAAATCGGAGACCGAGGCGAAAAATGAAAAGCCGGAAGACAATGCAAAAGAAACTGATGGTTCCAAGGCTGCTGCAAAAACTAGTGCTTCAACGGAAGCAACTGGTGAACCCGCTAATGCTGACAAAACTACAGATGCGTCTGGTGCTTCAGCTTCAGCCGAAAAAGCTGCAGAAGCCTCCGCAGCTACTGAGAAGCAGTCTGACGAGAAGTCCGACACCAGTGACGATAAGGCGACAGAGCACACCAAGAGGGATGCGAAGGCGGAAACAAGTGCGGTACAGAAGAAGGTCAAGCGCGTGATTGGTGACGACCTGGACGATGTGATCATGCCGTGTGAAATCTTTGATACGCGGGAGGCCTTCCTGCTGTATTGCCAGAACAACCATTGTCAGTTTGACCAGATTCGTCGGGCAAAGCACTCATCCATGATGGTGCTGTATCACTTGTTCAACCAAGGTACGACTGGCTTTACGTTCAGCTGCTCGAACTGCAAGACGACGCTGTTAAGCGGGAACCGCTGGAACTGCTCGATCTGCCCAGTGTTCAACCTTTGCGACGCGTGCCACGCGAAAACAAAGCACGAGCATCAGCTACATTTGTTCAAGGTGGTGCCTATCCCGAGACCGGGTAATGAGGTGTCCAACGAGACAGTGAGTACGAAGGTCAAGGGTGTCGTGTCTAATGCTGCTGGCGCGGCAGGCCACGTCATTAAGCGCGAAGCAGGCAGCTCGGATCTCAAGCGCGCGAAGCATGCGAAACATGCAAAGGGAGCTGCGAGTAAGACTGGTGGTTCTCGCAAGCGTAAGTTACACCAGAGCTCTCCGGTTGCGACTCCAACAGCTTCTCCAGCTGCGAAGCCCGAGGCGGTGGCTGCAGGTGCAGCGTCTGCACCAGCAGAAGGCAGTGGTGTTTCGGCAGCTACAGCACCAACCGCAGCGACAGCCCCGGCTGCTGCTGCGGCAAGTGTCCCCAATGGTGAAAATGGCGATGCATCCAAGAAGAGGCGGATCCACAACATCGACCCGCAGCTCTTGCTGCAGTTGGAACACGCGAGTAGTTGCACAGTGCCGAACTGCACGTTCTTCAACTGCAATCGGATGCAGGCCATGCTCAAGCACGGCGCGATTTGCGAGCAGCGTCTCGCGGGTCCATGCGTGCTATGCAAGCGTATTATCGGTCTTCTCTCGGCCCATGCACGCCAGTGCACCAAAGACTACGCCTCCTGCAAGGTGCCGCGTTGTGCCGACATTCGCCGCCACTTTCTGGCTCAAGTCCAAGCTCGACAGCAGCAGCTCCAGCGCGCACGACAGCTCCAGGCTCAGCAGCAACAGGTAGCCAACAATGCTGTTGCTGCCGCTGCTGCTGCCGCCCCCGCGACCACCACTGCCACAACGGCCACTCCTGCAGCCGCTGAGGAGAAGAAGGATGCTGCCTCATAGGCAGTATCCATGGTGGAATAGTTGAAGTCAGGCAGTTGAAACGCACCATCGCAAACGTTAAGACGACGAGAGAACGAGGCTATCAGCCTTGAAGTCGATGGCAAGTAGATAGGAATCTAGTATAGGTAAGGTGTCGAGGCGTCTAGCTGACGGCTCGAGCCACTCGTTTTGCTAATGAATACGTGTTATGTTCACTTCAACCGCTTCAACCTGGTCAGGTGAGAGCCATCTCGAGCCCCAAAGCAGTAGAAGGATTGAGGGTGATGCGAACGTTGTCGTTGCTTCCTGACCAAAAAGCCGCTGGGACAAAAGGCTCACCGATAGAACCGATTGGGTCCAGGAGGTTAACATGCTCGTAAACGGCAGCCACGAATGCAGCACCCAGGCGAGCGGTGAATTCGGCAATCCCCAGTGTTTCTAGGGCACAGCGAAACGTAGCTGTAGCTTGGTCCTCAGCTTTTGACGCATCCAGATTTTTGTTGTCCGTTGGTTCAGCGTCCTTGCTATCGGACAGCAGCGATGCTGTTTGGCCATCATCCTGCTTCAATCCCTGACACAGGAGCTATATACCCTTCCAACAATTAGCCTAAGGATTGGGGAAAAACAGCATGATCCCTCGTACCTCCAACGTACGTCGTAACAATTGCCGAAGTAGCGGCGGCAGTACTCTCAAAGCATTTGCTACTGCGTCACGATCCACTGGCTGTTGCCATGGAGACCTTGGGGACGTTGGAGATTTATTCATCCCCGCGTCAGGGAACAGCAGCGAGTGCCATGAAATTGGGGCTACCGAAGCAATCTGCAGCGCTAAATCACGCAGCGTCGACGAAAGCCTCTCGCTACGCGTGTCGTACCGAAGACGACGAATTGCGAACTACAGGGAACCGATTAGCACGGGTGCCGGCATTGAGTTAGTGATTTCACGGTCAATGATGGTCTTACACGATCGTGAATATGCGGTAGTTTGCTTGCAACTCGCTCCTCGAATGGGACGAGCTCAAATCCGTTCGCGCTAACTGTGAAGACGCGTAAAGCGCCTTCGTGGCGTAGCAGCAGCTCGCAGCTGGCATCGACGACAAGGAATGTGGGTCAGACCGTTTACATCGAGTTGAAGTAGCTCGGTCTCACCTGGTCCACGCTGATGGGCGAAACGCGCGGGGCAGAGCGAGTTAGCCTCAATGAACCAGCACCACCAGTGACGTAGACCGCAAGGTAAATCACGTACGGGGCAAGGACGTCACACGCTGAGATGGAAACTGCCCGCGCTGTATGTGTTGAATGTCCCGAGCTACGACAAAGTCCATCCCCACACGCAATGCCGAGTCGGCGAGCTTTTCGCGCGCAAGAAGCAGGTCGCCATCCTCACACAGGGCCAACACGTCTTTGACTTTGAGTTGCGAGGTCGATGCCGAGGAGAAATGGAAGGACAAGAAGCTGCCCGAGCTCCAAGTGCTGCCCATGGTCCGCCCCACTTTCAGCGCAAAAATAAAATGCTATTCAAGAGACAGCAACTCGTCGTCGTGGGGTTAAGGACGTTGTTTCTCTGCAACAAAGTACTCTACAAGAGTGTTTGGGTTGTATCGTGGACCACGATCAACCACCACGAATTGTGGTGGTTGAAGGCATGTCGGGACAGATGATAACTAGGGGGATCACTCATCCTGACTTGAGCATTCATCACGGCATCAGCTCGCCTGCGGGGCCGATCTCGGTCGCGGTTGCGACGCCAATTGTCGACGCTCAAGGACAGCAGCCTGATGGACGCCAGCGAGCTTAGCGTCCTCCAGCAAGCGATATAAGTTGGTGACATTGTGGCGGTTCACCGCCACCGTGATTGTTGAGAGGCATGCGTCTCGGTGCCGCGTTGCTCCCCTTGGGAGTGTGCCCGGCGCAAGGGGAGACCTCAACCACTTCTTCCGCTAGTGATGGCTGGCCAGCGGAGACCTTGATGAGCTGGCTAACCAAGTGAACGTCTAGCTCAACCTGCACTAAACTTGGTCAGCTCCAAAGACCATTTCCCAATTCACTGCATCAAATGCACCAGACAGCACCGCCAAACAGCGCGTCACGCACCATGTCCCAACGCGAGTCGAACCTGTCGACGCCTCGCATCGGCAAGAATTTGCTAGTCGAAGATGGCATGGACTACCTCGAGGCCAAGTCGCTCAACCCGACGGCCAAGTTCGAGGAGGGCGCTCTACGCGAAGGCCCCTCTCCCGATACCAAGAGCAAAAACTACTTCGGCTTCCTGTTCCAGTACGCGGGCGCTGGCCTGATCTACAGCGTGCTCTACAGTATCACGTACCCGTTCCTCAACAACTACCTGCGCATGTCGGGCGTCGCGACGGCGTCGGCCTACGTGTTGATCGCTCTCCCGTGGTCGCTTAAGACCTTCTTCGGTATCATCACCGACTGCTACCCGATCTTCGGCTACCGTCGTCGTCCGTACATGGTCATCGGCTGGGCAGTGTGCACAGTCTGCTCGTTCGTGATGGCGGTTCTACCCGAGGGAGAACCGTACTACCCTGACAACTCGTGGGCGTCTCTATCGGAATCCGCGCTCACCGCCGAACAAATCGCCTAGATCAACTACGACGCCCCCAACACCGGCATCAAGTTCGTTCTACTCATGATCGTCGCTAACCTGGGCATGGTCTTGTCCTTCACTGCGTGTGGCGGTACACTGGTCGAACTCTCCCAGCGCGAGGGTGAGGAGCGACGTGGTGACCTGCAGACGATGATCTGGGTCGCTCGAGACGCCGGTGGCGTCGTCACGTCCGCTTTGGTCGGATTCGGGCTCAACTCGGAGGAATACGGCGGCACCTTTGCAGGTTCAATCCGCGTGGGGGGTCTCATGGGCATCTGCACTGCCACTTCACTCATAACGGGCGCTGTGGTTTGGTACTGCATTGACGAGGAGAAGGTGGAGCGTCGGTCCATGCGCGTCGAGCTCGGCAAGTTGTTCGACCTGATCCAGTACCGCGTCGTGTACCAAGTGCTGGCCTACCAGTTCTTCGGCAACATGTTGTCGTACGTGAGCGTGACGGCTTCGACTCCGCTGCAAAGCGTCTGGCTGACCATTTCGCCCGTCAACAGCAGCATCGCCACCATCATCTCGACCTTGATCTCCATGGCCTCGCTCCTGGCGGTGCGGCAGTGAGGCTTGAACTGGAACTGGCGCTGGATGATCGTCATCACGGAACTCGCGGTTGTGTTCGTGGACTGCATCCCGACGTTCTTGACTATCTGGGACGTTGTCCGTAGTCAGTGGTTCTGGCTGGGCGTCCCTCTCCTGGAGCAGGTGCCGACGAACATCGGCTTCATCGTGTCGACCTACTGCATGGTGGAGATCATGGTGGAGGGCAACGAAGCTGCGTTCTACGGCCTCGTGGTGGCTGTCTCGAGTCTCGCGTCGCCCTTCGCCACGGTCATCACCAAGAACATCGACGCCAACTTCGACATCGCCACCGCCGACCTCCAGCGTGACGACACTGAAGTGCGACAGCAGGTCACATACGCCTACCTCTGCTCGTACGCGTGCAAAATCTTCTCGACGGTCTTCGTACTGCTCATTCCGCGCCAGAAGGCCGAGACTCAGGAGATGCGGCACAACGGCGGCAAGAGCAAACTCGTGGGCGTCATCGTCGTCGTCATTGTCGCCTTCACGTACGTGTGGACCATCATGACCAACATCATGTCCATCTTCCCGTCCACCTCGCTACCAGATCGCCGGCGGTGACGGCTGCTCTTAGATCCTTGTAGATGTCCATTTTTGAGGTTTGTTGGTAAAAGTTACACCATCATCTGCACGCCTTACGTCAAGACACGTTCTCCAATAATGTGGATAATGAATGTTACGATAAGGCTGAGGACAGGCAGGAAATGCATCATAATGACTGACCGGAAATTGTTGCATATATATTTATACTTGCTATCGTGGGGAATTATGACAAATTGATGCATTGTCACGGTAGGTGTTGACTTTTAGAGGATCTCGTTTGCGTTGCGATACCACGGTGCTGAGTCGGCGCGAAGGGGATTTTCAAGGCAAAAACCAGATGCAGAGCAAGATTTTTGTGCGTGAAAGGCGAATGAAGGTGCTGGCGGCTACATGCAGCGCACGTGAAAATCAAGCGGTGCCGCGGCAAATGGCCACGGGTTCCGCGTTGTCACACCCCGGTTAGGATAGGCAGGCCGTGCTCACTTCGCGTGAGTCAGCGACTCAAACAGCAAACAGTGTGAGCAGCACCGCCACCAAACAGCAAACCCCCGACTAGCAAAAAGACCCCGTTAGACTCCCACGCCCGCAATGGATTTTCCTCCTTGGTAACCACGAGCACCGTGCTGTCCTCTTTACAGCCCCCTCCTTCATCCCTTATAACTCGCAGCACCCGCTCTCATTGGCTCTCAACCCTATCATAGGTACACCGCCGGTCTCTACCCTCCTAGAAATCAGTTTGTCGGCGGATTTGCCAGCCATTTTTAGCACCAAAAAGTCAAAGCTCCTCCACTCGGGTCATTCACCTTTGCGCCGCGCCCAAGAGTCCACCCTCGACCCTCCACTCCACTCCACCCGCCCAGTCGCAATC
>JAIKVD010001244.1:0-11905 GCA_024679075.1 Phytophthora uliginosa | reverse complement strand
CGTCGCGGGGACGCCAGGCCGCCCCGAGGGCGTCTCTGCAGCCGCCAGCGTCAGCTCCAGATCCGAGGCCAAGCCGGGTCTGTTCCAGCTGCCGGACCTGCATACTCCGTCCGACTTCCCGAGACTCACGCGGGACGTCAAGCTGCAGTGCCATCAGCTGCGACAGGAGGTAATATTCGCTCCAATACTACTACTACTACTACTACTACTGCAATAATTGCGGAGCTGTACTAACGTATTATTGTTGTTGTTAAAGCTGGCAGCGTCGCCTCCAGGACTGCAGACGCTGCGCACTCTCGACGACGTCTCTAACGCCATTTGCTCGGTCATCGACGCGGCGGAACTCTGCCGCAACGTGCACCCCAATGAGTACGAGCTGGATGACTAGTGTAGTTATTATTTTAATGAGTGACAAAAGTGGTGATTGTTGATGGCGTTGCGGTGGTCAGGCACTTCCGGCGAGCAGCGAGCGAGTGCTTCACGGAGCTGTCGGACTTTATCCAGAACCTGAATGCTGATGTGGAGTTGTATCGAGCGTTGAAGACTGTGACGGAGGATAAAATTGGGATGAAAGGCTTCACACCTGAGCAGAGGAGGATGGGGATTCTATTGCGCAACGAGTTCGAACGTGATGGAATTCACTTGTCGCGGTCAGATAGGCAACGAGTTATTTCCCTGCAGAACGACATCACTCACCTCAGCATGAAGTTCCAGTCGACGATGTACAGCGCCCGGGAGTGTGTGGACGTGCCTGCAAAACTCATCCGTGGTATGCCGCATAGCATCACGTCCGTGTGTGCGCGCAAGTGGATGAGCCGCGATACACTGCGCGTTCCTACGGACATGCACGTCATGAACACGATCCTTAAGTGGGTTGGCGCCCCTGAAGTTCGACGGAAGATGTATATTGCTGCCAATTCGTGCGCCAAGGACAACCTCCCGGTTCTGGATGAGCTGCGGGCAAAGCGTCACGAGCTGGCTCAACTCTTAGGCTTCCCCACATACGCGCATCTGGCTACAAGGTAAGATTCGTCGGCATATTACGCCCCTGACACACTGTTAACGATATGCTGTTTGCATTGATGGCACAGCGACCGCATGATCGGATCTCCGGAAGCTGTGGAGAACTTCATCGAAGACATTGCAAAGCAACTTATGGCTAAGGTTCGTCGAGTGCCTGTGTCTCCCTTGCGACATCGCATCAAGCTCATTTCGTTTCATTTACTGGCAGGCAAAAATGGAGCAGAAGCTACTGTTGAACGCCAAACGGAAGCATGAAGGTCGCTCTGTCGATCAGGTTTACATGTGGGACTTGCCTTACTACATGGGAATGCTAAAGGCCCAGGAGCACCGTATCGACTCGCGCGTGATTTCTGCCTACTTTCCTCTCGAGAACTGCTTGAAGGGTCTGCATCTGCTATGCTCGAGGCTATTTGGCCTGGAGCTGAAACAGGTGCCCATGCTAAACGCCAGCGAGCGTTGGCATGAAGACGTCGTCAAGCTGGCACTCACACGGAACGGCGAAACGCTGGGGTACATTTACTTCGACCTGTACCCGCGGCAGGACAAGTACAACCACGCAGCCCACTTCACTATCCGCTGTGGCAAGCGCCTCAGCGATTCGTCGTACCAGAAGCCTATTGTGGCGCTGGTCTGCAATTTCAACAAGCCGGCCCCGGACAGCCCGTCCTTGCTGACGCACGCAGAAGTGGAAACGCTTTTCCACGAATTCGGTCACGCCATGCACTCTCTGCTGTCTCGAACCGAATTCCAGCACTTGTCGGGTACGCGTGCAACGCTGGACTTTGTGGAGACCCCGTCACACCTGTTCGAGTACTTCGCATGGGATTATCGAGTGGTTAGTGAGTTCGCGCACCACTACCGGACAGGCGCTCCGTTGCCTGCTGCCATGATGCAAGGTCTGCGAGCCTCGAAGACGATGTTCGCCGCGATGGACACGCAGACTCAGTGCCTGTACTCGATGCTGGACCTCCAACTTTTCGGAGAGCAGCCGTTGCCGTGCTCGCCTCCCACGACTACACAGATGCTGCACGAGCTGCAAAACTCGAGCACTTTGGTGCCTCACGTCGACGGAACATACTGGCACACGCGCTTCGGGCACCTCATCGGATACGGTGCTGGTTACTACAGCTACCTGTACGCGCGCGTGTTTGCGGCTGATATTTGGCATACAAACTTCGTCGGGCCTGAGGGTCCGTTGAACCGCGAAGCAGGCGAGAAGTTGTACCAGAAGCTCATGGTGCATGGTGGTGCCAAGGATCCGAACGCTCTGCTTGTCGACATGCTTGGCCGCGAGCCTTCACCGGCGAATTACCTGCACGAGCTGGGTGTGTAGCTGCCAGTGCATATCGTGGCTAGGGTGTCAGACGAGAAAGTGGCAGCCCTGGTTGATCTGCACGGCAAATAGCAGGGTGGGTTAGCATGAATAGATTGCAATTTCTGGTGCGTTAACTCCTTTTCCGGAGTGTGCTGATATAATAGCTGGTGCGATGAGAAGCGCTCGGTACAATAGGGGACACGCATCACCAGCAGCTAGCGGACGGAGCACTTAGATCCAATCGCAGGCAACAGGAAGCACAGGGATATAAATGGCTGCCTCTCTCAGTCGAGCAGTCTGTCCGTCCGTCGTCAACGTCTGTCTATTGCACGACACAACAGGCCGCACACGGAGCTCCGTCCTTGCCGACATCGTCCGGGTTGGCCGTCGTTACATCCACACGCTGCTTGCTGGCCATCTCCACGTGCATGGAGCTGGTAGTGGAGCCTGTGGTGCTGGAAGCGTGCACACTATCTAACTCGTCTGCGGGCACGGCGGCGATGTTGCCGACTTTCTGCTTGGTCACGTCGGGGGACTTCTGCGTCACGACGCCTCCTGCCTGGCGCCACAGCAGCGCGTCCACCCAGAAGGCGGCCTCGTCATGGGACCGCGCCTTGATGGTGTACACGCGCTCGTTGAGCTCAATGGTGAAGAGTCCGGGGCCATCTGCACCAACCCGATGGACAACGTCAGCCAAATGACGCTGAAATTGCAGCAAAAAGATCCGATCCCCAATTCCTACCGACGTGGTCTTCCTGGAGCAACGTGATGGCTCCAACCTGCGGCAGATTCAGCGCCGCCAGCAGCTTCTGGCCTTGTTTCTACCGTATTCAACGACAAAACACGTCAGCAAAAGGCTGCTTTTACCACCATAAAGGCGACTTTACTGCGCGCACCTTGTAGTACGTGAGGAAGCAGCCGTTGGTCTCGAACCACCGCTTCTGCCACTTGCCCTCGCGCGTCTTTTTGAACAAATAGCCTGCGGAAATGGTCACAACCGCCGATTAGTCGCCCTTTTCCGCCGCAGATTCAGCTGCTGCAGACACGCACCGCGGATCTCCTCCGTGCGGAAGTTGGCCGTGCCGGAGCTGCTGGGCTTGTTGGACGGCGACGAGGCCACGAGCTTGGCGTCCATGCGGTCGGCCATCTTCTGGTTCTTCCTGTGCGGCCGCGATTGGTATATTGAGACTGGGACTGCGTCGGGCCAGGGACTGTGGGGGTGACCGCCCTCCTCGATTGGATCTGATATAGTGGTGTTAGAGTGGGGAACGGGGCGGGTGCCATCGTTGAAGCGGTGGGAGGTGCGGGCTGAGTGATGCGGTTGGACGTGGACACCAAAATAACGCTCGTATCAGATTTAAACGGCGTGTTTGTATAGATGGAGTGAACCCATGTGTGATTCGAATCAGGACGTAAATTGGGTGCGGTATTTTGGGTTTATGTGGTGGACCACGCCATTTCGTTGGTCGAGCCACAGTTACCGCGTCTGATAATGGCTGTCGTTCTGTATCAACGTCTCCAGCTCCTCGAGGCGCTCTCGGTCGATATGCGGCTGCATCTGCCATGACGCGAGATACACTGTCACTGTCTCGTGCTTAGAGCACTCGAAGATGTCGCTCGCGATCAGCGACTTGGCCACCAGCTCGTGCTCGTACATGGCCAGCACCTCCAGCAGAAGCAGCTCTGCCGGAACCACAACAGTCAGTCGCGCTCATCAAAGCTGCACCGCCCCTTCACCACATCTACTAGCAATCAGCAATTCGCCGTCATACCGTATCGCTGTCTCCGCTTCTCGTCCAGAGCCTTCGCCTGGTCGTCCGTCAGCAGGCGCCTCATCCGCGCGTAAATGTCTGCCTGTATGCCAAGGCCACGAGTGTTGTGTCAGCCGCATCAGACCACATCACCACCAAAGACCAACTGCTAGTGTACGCACCAAACCGTCGACTTCATCTTGCAGGCGCTTGCTGCAGCGGTGTGCCAAGTCCCACAACTACCGCCGCCAATCGTCCAAAGGCCCCGAAGCCGAGCCATGTCAGCTAACTAACTAGCTGCTATCCTTATTCACATTCAACACGCACCCGCGATGACGCGCGCCCCTGGAGCTGCCCGCAGTCGGCCAGTGACCCCCAGTGCTCCCCAGTGAGGTATCTGTCAAGCACCGCATTAGTCCCCAGCCACACAGCTCTCCGATGCCAATTCCAATGCAGACGTGGAACCCACGTGGTCTTCTGCACGCTGTCGGCCACCTTAGCCAGTTGCTGCTGTCCGCGCGCGCAGCCTGTCCGCCACTCTTGGTCCAGCTTCTTCCACGGGCTCAGCCACCAGCACGCGTCGCGCGCCGCCACCATTCCTTCTAGCGAAAGACTCTTGCACTGTGATGCGGCATTATATGCTTGATAATAGGTCTCAACTTCAACCCGACCGCGGAATTGTTAGCTTCGTGTAGTCACTGACGATGGAGTCACATTGAGTACACACACGCCATCTAGCACGTCCTGGTACAACGACGACCAGCTGGAGCACGCCGCTGTCGCCCCGTTTGGGGCGAGAACTGGAAATGGCCACAACGACGCGAAATGGTTAGTCACCACGCTATCAGTGTTAAGCCATAAGAGGACACTTCAGGATGTGTCTTAGCTGCCGTGGACGAAGTAGCGACTCGCCGCGAGTAACTTAATGCATGTATTAATACCAAGTACCAGTAACAAGCTTCGACGCTTTGTTCATTTTAAACTTGAACAGTTCCAGACAGCAATCTTCTCACAGGAGATTCCGTTTTCGATATGGATCTCCAGGCCAGGAACTCGGCGCAATCACTGATCAGCGCTTGTCGGGTGTAGTGTACAGCCGTGCAGTGCCATCGTTGTCGTATGAGTCCTTCGTTGTTTTAACTTATGACAACCATAATGTCATTCCCTGCAGCGACTACAAGTCGTTGAACAAGTGTGTGTGATGTAGTTCACCGGAAAATTTGTATTGACAAGCCAGCAGGCACGGGATCTAAGCGGAGAGCTTGTTCACGTCGATAACCTCACAGCCTGCGAACATGAGCTCGATACTCTCGTGGATATTATACGCGGAGCCGTTAATAGTCAGGTCGCAGTCGGGCATATCGGAATCTCTGGCCTCGTCGAGAAGCTTGTTGCAGGCGTCGCTCTTGCACATGGCCCTGACTTGGTCGGGTGAGGGCATGCCAGTGAACGGGTACAGCTTGTAGCCCGAGTCGGCGGCGCAAAAACCTGATTGGGATTCCAGCGGGAGCAGCGCGAAGCTCAGCGTGGTGGACGCACACTCCTCAGCGGCCACGAGGGAGCCGATCGCAGCGGCTACAGCGGCGGCGAATGCACCAAACTTCATTTTTGCCTACGGGGTGTGAGTGCTGCGGTGTTAATGCTCGAATGGCACTTATCCGATACGACCGGCCGGCACTAATCTGCGCGTGGAAGTTCCACCACCCCATCCGATGATGAAACCATTTGGAACTGCGCACTGAACGTGCAACCAACATCAGTATGTTTAATTGCCAATTACTTGAAAACTGTATTGCAAAAACATTATGGTTTCTGAATACTACGGAGATTCGTTAGCATATTGTGCCTCGAGAATCTTCAAGCAAGACTGCAAGACAACGAACGAATAGGTTCGACAAGTTATCGACGACGACATACTGAGCGTCTCAGTGGTGATGGAGCTCACTTCCGAGCCACACCGCAGGCGGTCGCGTAGAGCGTTATCTCGTCCTTGACGTTGTAGGCGACTCCGTCGTACGTCACAGTGCAGTCTATAGTAGTGCCTCCAAAGTGGAACTCGTGCAACTGGAAACCCACACAAAACTTCTGCTTTCGAATTCCCATTCCTCCATTCATAACATTCGCTGTCCGTTCATCACTACATGACTGCATACGGTGCCAATGTGTCCATCCGACGAGTAGCGTCACCGCCTTGGTGATGACAGTATCGTGGAGTCCTAGTCGTTGGTGGCTCCTCAAGGTGGTACTTGAGTTCGAGGTGGAGTTGCGAGATAACGCAGAAGCAGCAAAAGAAGCTGGCGAGGCAATCGCCCATGTCTGATCCATGAATACCGAGGGTGTATCGAGTCTGGACGCGGAGTCTCCACACGCCGAACAAAAACGTCATAAAAAATGCGAGCGCCGCGGCTTCCCACAGAGCCGAGCTGCTATCTACACCGTCGTCGTGGTGTGTTGGAGGAGGCGTCGCAGCCATGGCGTGAGCTGGGCGTTCAGACGTCTCATTCGAGTTAATTGAAGCAGCGTATCCGATGCAGAACAGCACGGCGAATGCCAGCGCTCCAAAGTACACCAACGTCCTCTCGTATCCACCTCCTAAGATTTCCTTCACCGACGCGACAGTGGTGCATGGGCAACACGTGACAACGCAGCAATAGGTTGGAGCCACGGAGCAGCAGCAGTCGCAGAAACTGGCATTCCACGTCGAAGTCGGGTTCAACTCACGGTTGCGAGACGCAGCAGCAGCAGGCCCGCGTCTAGCTCTAGGGCGGATCGGGTTGGCGTCTGGGACGATAGTGATCACAGGGAGTGTCGGTACCAGCTCAGCCTGCTTGGACAGCATCGCCTCCGACGAACACTGAGCCTGGGCATACGTGGCGACAGACTTGGACATGCTCACGGAGAGTCTCCGTGTACTGGGTGCTCCAGTGGTGGGAATGGAAATGCCAATGAAAGGCAAATCGAGGGCACCTCCTGCGGATCGTAAGGCTCCAATGTTCAGACCCGACGTTCGGTTCAACTCGTGAGCTTTTCGGCATAAGGAGAGTGAGAAACTCGTACTCTCACAGGCAATTGCACCAGAAGCCTGCCAATGGTGCTGCCCAACTGGAAAAAGGTATCCATGTAACAATTCCAAAGCTTTTAGCGAGACGTGTATTATAATCAGTTGGAGCCACGTCTTCGAGTCGTTCCTTGCATGGCAAGGTGATAATTCAACATGGTTATCCAATTGCGAAGGTGCTTGTGCAAATCCTAAGATGGATTGGGGTCGAAGCGCTCACGAGCAGCTACGTTCATTTATTCTCGTTGATAAGTTGGTGTTGGCGTCCATGCTGCTCCTAGATAAATTGCATCGCCGGAGTTACTGGGTATCCGGGCAGCGTGTCCACTCCAGGCTGCTGGAAGCTGCAGCTTCCAGGGGTGTAGCTCTGCGCCTGCGACGCCATCTGAGCCACGGCACACGGGGCGCAGCACGTGGACACCAGGCAGTCGACGCCGCTATTGCCCTTAATCTCGAACTGCTTTCGGACCTTCATCCGCACCAGACACAGCGAGAAGGCGTAGAACAGCACGAAGAACGCGGCGCCACACAGGAAAATGACCTGCCGGCCCTGCGACGAGCGTTCAACAGGATGCGGCTCGCCATCACGAGGAGAGCGCTGCTCAACCACGTCCTCGGTGGTACTGTGCGAGATGAAGAGGATGAAGCACACCACAAGGCCGAAGATTGCCGAGCCGTGGCTCAACAGCGCTGTCTGGTAGCTGTTGCCCAATCGCGCTTGGATCTGTGCGATGGCCACGCAGGGGCAGATCGTCGACATGAAGCAGTTGGGCATGATACTCGAGAAGCAGCCGAAGAACGGGACGTCCCAGCCTTTCCCCGTGTCAATGTCGGCCACGTGCGTGGCGCCAGCCAGTTGATTTTCGTCCCGGAGCTTCCGCTCGGTCGGGTCGTCCGCGCCTGGGAGCACCACGACGCTCAGCTGCGGCGTCATGACTGTGATGGCGTAGCTCGTCTCGTTGCTCGGGGTTTGCATGGAGCTTTTGGGGTGCAGGCCGCAAATTCCGAAATGGATTGCCAGTCTGTCGAGCGCCAAATGGGAACGTGCGGCCAGCAGCTTCCTTTAAACTTGGGCGCTGTACCTATCCGCTTGGCGGTGCTGCTGGAGCGTCCACGACCATATTGCGGCATACTTTCCGCATACTTAAGAGAAAACATATATTCTAGTCGGCGACCTGAACCCAAAAAACCGTCCATGGCTGTGGGTGGGTACTTAAGTAGTTAGCTATGCCACGTGCAGTGGCTTCTCTCTTTCAACAGTGCTAGGCTCGTAGCGCAGCCTGCTGCTCAGCACGACTGGTCGCACTTGTACATGTGTCTGGGGGCTCGTTATAAGGCTTATCAGTGACGACAGCACCGTCGTGCTCGACTTGAAACTTCTCTTGCCCCATATACGAACCCCGTCCAGCTTTCCAGTAACCAGAAAATGATTTATCTGCAGCGCACCTGGGTTGCTTCTATCCAGTAGGGCAAGCCCCACTGACTTTCGATAGCTGGAAAGCAACCTCCTTCGCTCAAAAGTTTTCTTATGAACTTAGGTATCTAGTTAAAAAAAAAAAAAAATGATGACCTTCTGGCGGGCGGCAGAAGCAGTTATTGTTTCTGCCGCTCAGCAGTTAAGCGAAACCATTGGTGGTGCGGCCGAAAGGGTGTCGACGCGAGGTAGCCGGAAGCTGCAGCTACATGTACCAGGGATGTAGATTTGCATCTGTGATGCCATTTGGGCTATCACGCGCAGAGGACAGCAATTGACCACTATTACCGTCGACTTCGAACCCCCTTCGAACGCGGATCTGAAGTTGGCACACGGTTGTAGCGTACACTAGGTAGAAGAACGCGGCGCCGTACAGGGAGAGGATTTTGTTGACCGGCTGCCGATTGCCTCGCGTGAAGCGCACCACCCTGAGGCTGGGCGTCTTGTTCGGTGATATTGAGCGGGATGAAGAGCACGAGTCATACCAGAAGACCGCTGTGGCCATACACCGCCTTCGCGCAGCAGTTACCCAGATGAGCCTGGATCTGCGCGATCACAATGGTGCTGGCATTTTCGATATTTTTAAAAGCTTGTTCAATCTGTACCGTCTGTCGCTATGTGTAACGAGGTATCTACTCTACCTTACTACATATCTGAAATCTAGGCAGCAATAACCATGTTGCGGCTGCTAGCGGAACGCAATGCAAAGTGATGATACATATAATGAACCATGATGCGATAAACATTATAATGGAGGCGCTGTCAAAGTACCAATGTATTTTTTCAATTCCCGGATTTACCATTTTTCTTTTTTCCACTCGATTGGTGTTCCTTCTTATGGGCATCGCCTGTTAAAGTGAGGAGAACCGGGTGGCCCCACCAACGGCTAGAATGTCAGCACCAATGCTTTTATATTCACCACTAACGTGCACCCGCGACTTTCACGGACCAAGGAAACTAGATCAACCACCAAGGAAAAGTAGATTATAACTACAACACTACGTAGGGTAATTCGTCACTAGCACTTCAGATATACAGTGCAGGTTGCCGTTGACGCAGCCTCAAAACACTTTCATTCTCTGATTCGCCGGCTTGACAGCAACCTAAGCCGCACTGTATCTGCAAGCAGCTTCACTCCAACAACTCCGAGGATGGCCTCGGAGACCGTCGAGGCCGAACCATGGCAGCAGTTGTGGAAGCTGGAATTGGAGATGACGAGCGCGACTCCCAGCTAGCCACGTTGCCGCGATACGCACGGAAGAAGAACGACATCGTTTCCTGCTCAATCAACCATATCGTGACGGCACAGTACGACCTTGGGCTATCCCGACGCAAAAAGCGACCCGTGTACACGGAGTGCAGATCAGAACGGTACCACGCAAACGCTGAGATGGCAAGTGCATCTGTCGCTACAAAATCAACACCTGCCTCGCGTCCACTACATCAATCGTGTACCAACAGGGTCATCACCATACGTAGGCAGTGCATCTACCCCCGTGAAGCCAAGACTCACTGCAGAGATGAAAACATTCATTTGCAACCGCTTGATGACGCAGCCGGATGTTAGGCCATACAATCTTTTCAGCGTGAGTGTCGCCATGATCGACAACAACCAGATTTGGGGGCCCGAGCCCGAGTTGTGACAGGTGCAGACGTTCGTGAGCGAGTGGCGAAAAGCCAATTCGGTCGACTCGTTTCTCATGACAGTAGCATTTTGTGAGCAGCGACTGTATGAAACAGTTGGTCTTTCAGAGGACAATCCGTCGGCTGGCGTCGTTCTGTGTGATACCCGCACAACGGAACTTGGCATTGCGACCAACCTTGGCGATGGCAGTGAACCAAACCCTTTCAGGGTTGGTATCACTTCGTACAAACTCCTAGCAGACTATGTCGACGTTCAAGACAACCCCACCCAGCCTGTTTGAAATAAGGTTCATTAGTGTCATTTAGTGCTATCTAACGCCACCTAATGCCCGTGCGCACTCTATGGCTGAAACCCAAAGGGCGGCTTTCGGCCACGCTGCCGGACACCGCTGCAACATTCATAAGCAATACAGATCCGTTAGCACCTCCATCGCCGCCATGCACGCCACCAACGACCACGCACCTTGCTGCTCGGCAGCCGCAGCTTGCCATCTGCGGCGCACATTCCCTGTAAAATGCAAAATGATAAATGAGGGTCAGACGGGTGGCTGCCATGGATGGCGAGCTCGCCTGACCACGTACCGCATTGGTCCGGCCCAATGCCTATTCTACGAGTCGTATTGGAGCATGTCCGTGGTATGAATCATTTCGGATTGTTTGATCTGGTCAAGGATTTTTGGCAGCTCCCGCTAGCCAAGGAGTGCCAAGAATTTCTATCCTACATGACAGACAGCAAAGTCTACACGCCAACGCGTGTGCCACAAGGGTGTTGCGACGCAGCGATACATTTCCAGAGGACGATGGAGCGGTGTTTTAAGGTATTATTATACAAGCACCTGCTCGTGTGGGTGGACGATTTATTGCTTTACGCTGGCAGCATCGATGAATATTTGGTAAAGTTCCACCATTTCTTCTCACTGGTGGACCAGTTTGGTCTCAAGTTGAGCGTGAAGAAGTCGAGTTTATACCTCATTTCTTCTCACTGGTGGACCAGTTTGGTCTCAAGTTGAGCGTGAAGAAGTCGAGTTTATACCAGCAAAGTGTGAAATGGTGTGGCAAGATCATCGACGGCAGTGGCGTTCGACATGATCCCGAGCGCATCAAGGCACTGCGTGAAATGCCGTATCCCGAGACAGCGGCAGATCTGCAGCAGTTTCTATGTGCGGCGAATTGGCTACGTGAGAGTATTGAAGGCTATGCAGTGGCAGTGAAGCCACTGCAAGAGTATTTGGATACAGCCTTACGTAATAAGAGGAAGACGAAGCGAGCTGCTGCGGCCGTTCCTATTAAGTTTGGCACAGAATTGCGTGCTGACTTCGATCGTGTTCGAGAGCTCCTAGCCACATCTGCTACACTACATCATTCAAGCCCGGACGGTGACATGGTATTGGTGACGGATGCTTCTGACAAAGGTTGGAGCATTTTGGTCACGGAAGTGAAGGACTGGGACGCTAACATGGAAGTTGGGCAACAGTCTCATCGCCTTTTGACGTGTCTGAGCGGAGCGTTTACTTGGGCACAGGTAAATTGGAGCGTCATAGAGAAGGAAGCATTCCCTCTAGTCACAGCCTGTGAGAAGCTCTCGTACCTGTTGATGAGGCCACGAGGTTTTCGCATGTTTTGCGACCATAGAAACCTTA